>WWET01003249.1:155788-182907 GCA_011038615.1 Limnodynastes dumerilii | reverse complement strand
GGGAGGGGGGAAGGGTGGAGGGGGGGGGGGGGGGGGATGCAGGGTCAAGGAGATCCAGAGAGGCAGGGCAGTCCAGCACACAAGCCAGGTAACACTGTAAGAAGGCAGGAGACACTTTGTAGAATTGCAGAGCCTTATAATGAGAGGTCCAGACCAGGTTATCTTATCTGGAGAAATTACAAAGGGGGGAGGGGGGGTGCACTGCAGGCAGAAACAGTATCAGCAGGACAGTAAATGTGGCAGTTGACAGCTGTGAAGGGGGGGAGGGGGGGGTGCACTGCAGGCAGAAACAGTATCAGCAGGACAGTAAATGTGGCAGTGGGTATGACAGCTGTACAGGTGTAAAGCCTTATAGCAGGATATGTCCAGATAATATACTATGTGGTCGCCTTGCATAAGGAGGGCTTGCACAGCCAGCTGATTCCAGCAACGGACTCCAGCATAGCAAATAACTTCAGTAGGGGAAGCTATTGCCCTGCAGCAAATCCGTGTCTACCGCAGAGGCAATATATGGGACCAGCTTAGATAGGTGCCTGTCGGACTGACACCCAATCCACAGCAGACACACAGGCTGTAGGGGAAGCAAAGGCACTGACAGGGGGTCCCACCAACACACTATTCGGGAAATCAAGCTGCCACCAGCACTTACACGCCCGCCGTGACGTCCAAAATGGCGGCGTTTCGCGCCAAAAGTCGTCCGCACGATGTGAGGCAGTCAGTCAGCCAGGACGCCGGCACCCATTCCAGGAAGGATGTCCCCCGCAGGATCCCAGGCAGCGACACCCCCGATGGTCCCAAGCGGTAAGTATTCCTCACCAAGCCGCAGGAGAGGGAGCACAAGCCTCCGTCAGGCCGTCCAAGGCGCAGCACCCGCTAAACTGCAGCCCGCAGGTCCACACCGGCTCCAATGGGTCCAGGAGGGTCAGGACAGCAGACTACCACAGGCCAGCCCAAGTAAGTGTCCACAGGGCCCCTTTTGGACCGGATTAATAGCGGATTCGGCCGGAGAGAGGACTAAACGTGTCCTACTCCATTAGGCTCCCAAGCCACGGCCGAGACAAAATTTTAAATTGGGTCTCCACTATAGAAAGGCTAAGGGAGCATTTAGACGTTACTAGAAAGATCTTACCCCATGCTGTCTCCGAGAGTCTCTGTTCCAGTTCTCAACGTATCTAAGATCTAATGTGGAGACCATCAATGAGTTGTCTATAAATTTTGGAGAGTAAACATGACGGAGCAGACTCCATGGAGCAGAGATCCTCGAACGGTGTCAGTTGACGACTCCACCTCGAGAGCGGTCCACCATGCGTCAGGTAATGTCTGACACCCAGGTATTTCCAGAAGTCAGTTTGCGGGAGAGAGAACTGTGTTTGGACCTCTTGGAAAGACAGAAGAACCCTCCCCTGCACCAGCCGTCGAGCCTGGAGACCATCCGTGGTGTGCCATTGTGAAAAGTTCCTAGGTGTTAATCCAGGGGGGAAATCCCTATTATGTAGGAGGGGGTGAGGGGTGAATGAATAGAAGATAGTTCTGCTTTCGTGCAGAGATATTTCCAGCAAGGTTCTAGGGTGAGGTGTTGAATGCGAGGTAGTGTGGGGAGCCAAGGAAGGATTATTAGGGTAGTGGGAGCTATCTCAGACTCTAAGTCTTTCCATTGCTTAAGTGTTGCTGGTCTCGACCACTCTACCACTATGGTAAGCATGGAAGCCCAGTAGAAGCCCTTTAAGTAAAGAAGCTGGAGTCCTCCCCTTATTTTATTACGGAACAAGACATCCGCCTTACATCTGGGAAGCTTACTCTGCCATACAAATGATCTAATCATGCCCTGAGCTGTTTTAAAGAAAGTTTGAGGGAGGTGAAATGGAAGGGTTTGGAAGAGGTACAAGATACGGGGAAGCACATTCATCTTTATTATATTGATCCTGCCAAGTCAGGAAAACTGCTTAGCAGTCCAGGTTGACATGTTTTAGAGAGGAGAGGGGGGAAATTAGCAGAGAAAAGTTGTGACGGGTCTAGGGTAAGGTTAATACCCAAATATGTCATTTTGGCCTGTTCCCATTTAAAGGGGAAACTCTGTTCTAGTGCAACTTGTTGTTGACTAAGTAAGTTAATGTTCATTGCAACTGATTTATCCATATTAACTTTAAAGTTTGAGATACGGCCAAAGTGTTGAAATTGTTTTAATTAGGATGGGAGAGAGGTTGCAGGGCTAGTGAGAGAGAGTAGAAGGTCATCAGTGAAAAGCGCTAACTTGTATTCCTAGTCTCTAATCTGGACCCCGATGTCTGGCGTCAGATGGAGCGTGAGGGCTAAGGCTTCTATACTGAGAACAAATAGGAGAGGGGAAAGGGGGCAACCTTGGCGCGTGCCAATTGTAATCTGAAAAGAATCAGAGAGACCCCAATTTATCCTAATTCTGGCCGAGGGGTTGGATTAGAGAGCTCGGATCTTCACAATGCAAGTGGGTCCCAGGCCAAGGTGTTCTAGCACCCCAAAAAGGAATTCCCAGTCAACCCTGTCAAACGCCTTCTCTGCGTCAGTCGAAAGACAGATGGTTGGTATTTTATGAAGTCTGACATGGTGAACTAGATTAATGTTTGGTCGTGTTGTCACGGGCCGCATGTCCCTGTACAAATCATACTTGATAGTTATATATGACTGATTTGAGGATTAGATTAATTCGGTTCGTTATTAATTTAGCATAAATGTTTATGTCAAGATTAAGGAGGGGTATGGGGCGGTAGCTTGGGCATTGAGATGGGTCTTTACCTGGTTTGGGGATGACTGTAATGTGAGCTGTGAGGGACTGGGCAGAGAATGATTTGGTTGAAGAAACCTCGTTAAAAGCCGCCAGCATCATGGGGAGAAGCTTACTCTGCAGGAATTTATAATAAGGGACGGTGTATCCATCCAGGCCTGGACTCTTCCCATTAGGAAGATCTTTCAAGACAGCTTCTAATTCTTGCGCAGTAAAGGCCGATTCAAGTGATTTTTGGATGCTAGAATCTATGCGCGGGAAGTTACAGGCTGTCACATCATCAGAGATTTTGGAACGTTTAAGATCTAGATCGGCCTGAGTTAAAGGGGGGGAAAGGTTATATAGTGCTTCGTAATAATCTCTAAAGGTGCTTGCAATGGCCTTATCTAGGGAGAGTATAGTACCAGCTGGGGATTTGATTGACGGGATGAATGTGCTTGCCCGTTGTGCTCAAAGTGCCCTAGCGAGCATCCTACTCGGTTTGTTGGCCCACTGATAGAATTTTGATTTACAATGAAGGAGTGCGTGTTTGGATTGGTGATGGAGAAGGGCTTTTAATTCCTGTTTCGCAGTTGTAAGCTCCTGTAGTGTGGTGTCACTCCCTGTCAATATATGGGCTGTCTCTAACACTTGTATTTTGGCAAGGAAGGTAGTGCGGCGGGTTTCACTTTGTTTTTTCAAGTAAGACCCTAGCTGTATACATCGGCCTCTTAGGACACATTTATGTGCTTCCCATAGTGTAGTGCGAGATGTTTCCTCTCTATCATTTTCAGCAATGTAAGCATCTAGAGCCTCTTCTAGTGTTTTAGAAGTGTGGGGATCCTGAATTAAGGCCTCATTAAAGCGCCATGTCCATTCCCTAAATTTTTCTCTGCACACCTCAAGTGTAACTGAAGCTGGGGCATGGTCGGAACAGGTAATGTTACCTATTGTTGCTTCTACAAGGTGGTGAAGTGTGGAGTGGGGTAAGAATATGTAATCAATGCGTGTGTATGTGGAGTACCTGCGGGAGTAGAAAGTGTAGTCCCTTCCAGTAGGATGGAGAAGGCGCCAGGCATCGACAAACTGGTGCTCGTGAAGAACCCGTCTGACTCCCCTTAGATCTCTCTGGGAGGAGCTTGGTGCACCCGAGGTGGAGTCGACGCGTGGATCGAGGGCCCAGTTTATATCCCCACCGAGGATCAGAGTACCCTCCTTTAAGGCGTCCACTCGTTCTAGAACCTGGGTAAAGAATTGGAGCTGATTAGTATTCGGGGCATAAAGGTTAACAAACGTGTAAAGTAAGCCAAAAATCTTCCCCTTAACCAGTAGTCCCCATCCGTCTCCTAGATCAAATGTTTTCATCTCTGTCAGAGGGGTTCTTTTTGAAAAAAATTTGGCCACTCCTCTGGATTTGCCACCAGAGTAGCAGCTATAGAATGAGGTGGGGTAAAATTGGTCACGTATTTGGGGATGTTTTGACTTCCAGAAGTGAGTCTCCTGGACTAATGCAATGTCAACCTTTTCTAAGTGGAGGTATCTGAGCAAGGTAGACCTTTTTTCAGGTATATTTAGGCCCTGCATGTTAAGGGTAAGGACCCTTAAGTGTTAAGGGGAATTAGCCATAAGGAATGATTTGTAATTGATAATTTGTCATATTGTCAGCACTATGGGGACGGGGGGGAGGAATGGAGGTGAGATAAAGGAAGCTTTAGTAACAGCAATAGAAAGTTGAAAAAATGGTTGCAAAGTCGCCAACAACCAATAGGCGATGCTTTGGAACCAAAATTTGTCCCCGCAGGGGTGTAGTAACAGGGCTTAGTGCCCATTATTCAGGTTTCCTAGCGGATTTTGGACACCGGGGTATATGCAGAACCAACCCCTTGTAACCGGGTGGTAAACAGTGAATAAGTGTGTGCAACATATTAAACATTTACTATGTTCGTACAAGGTAGTACTTAATGGGTAGTGAAACCATCACATAGGCATGGCTCAAACTGGGAGGTAGGGGAACACAGGGCAGAGGAAAGTAAAGGCAAACATAGTAGGAGTAGTAATAGTAAAGGGACTCCAACTCGCATTAAAGGAACCATGGTGCCTATGACCCAAGCTGAGACTAGGCAGAGAACAGCCAAGAAAGAAAAATAAACTCAAGTCCGTGCTCTCAGTGCTATTCCGGGCTTCTTAGGAGAAGACACCAAAGTCCCTCATAAGTACATTCTTGTGTGGGGCAGGAATCATCTTGGAGGAGTGGGTCTCTGCCTTGGGCGAAAGGCGTGAGGTCTCCTGGAGAACGCAACGACACTGACTTGTCATCTTTCGTGGCATGAATGCTGATGGGAAAGCCCCAGCGGAAACGAAGGCCTTTGTCCTCAAGGAGATCTGTTAATGGCTTGAGCATTCGTCTCTGTTGTAGGGTGGACCAGGAGAGGTCTTGGAAGAGCTGAATTTTGTCGCCATTGAATTCTACGTTCTCTTTTCCCCTGGCTTTCTGAAGTATTGTATCCTTGACTTTAAAATAATGAAGCCGACATATAACATCTCTGGGAGCGTCAATTGTTAAGCCTCTTGGACGGAGGGCCCTAGAATTCTATAGCGTTGTTTGGGTCAACTTCAAGCACCTTGTTAAATATTAGTGTGAGAGCATCGACCAAGCCTTGGGGAGGGACGTCTTCTGAAATTCCTCAAACTCTAAAATTGTTTCTTCGTCCTCTGTTGTCGAGGTCGTCCATGCGATCTCTTATTTCTCTGATAGTTTGAGCATAGAGGGTGACTGTGTGATGAAGAGAAGAGTGTTGTTCCGCTTTTGCACCCAGAGTGTTTTCCAGTGCTTCAACTATAGAGGAAGTTTGGGCTAAGTCCTGTTGGATACGGGCCTGCTCACACGAAGGGCCGCACTTAGGGCCTGGTCCAGACCTACGCCGTATCGGCGTCCACTCTCCTCGACACTCCCCCTGTGCGGGTGTATTTCCCATTGTTTACACCGGCTGAAGGCTACCCTAACTTCAGCCGGCGTAAGCAATGGGTAATATGCTTGCACACGAGCGTACTACCGCTAAGCCCTCCCTCCCTCATTATATTACCTCCACCCGCCCACCGGAACTAACCTTAACGTAGGGACGCCCCCTCCAGCGTCCCTACGCTGCTCCTTCAGACGCCTGATCGTTGATTAGGCGTTTTCGTAGCTACGCCGGGCAACATCTGCCCGGCGCATGCACAGATCGGCTTTTCAGGATCTGGATCAGGCCCATTGTCTCACTTCTCCATGGATGTCGTTGGTAAACTTTGGAAACCATTGAGTGGCAGCAAGTTGTAAGATACTCAAACCACCCTTGCTCTGAACCAAAGCCAAACCCCTTGACCAGGTCTACTGTACGTTCTTTTATGCGATTGGCTAATAAGTTATTAGTAATGGCTAGCAGGAGTACCTAAGAAAGGGACCACTGACTATGCTCTTCTAATGTACAAATATATACCCTCCAACACAACCCATTCCATTATGTACAAAATACTCTGCTCCTCAGTTGACACCTGTCAGTAACCACCTTTGTTGCAGAGACAAATAGTTTTTTAAATATCAGTTAAGTCATTTCACCAGGTGAGTGACAGTTGGAAGCTCGGGAGTGGAGTGTATTTTACCTAATGGAATGGGTCATGTTTGAGGGTCTGCAAATCCAATCTCCAGAGTATTGTGCTTCCCTCTAGATCAAGCCAACCTGTGGTTCTCCGGGTGTTGTGAAACTACGACTCCCAGCATCCTTTAACTGAAAAAGCACAGCTGATACCTAACAAAGCATGCTGGGCGTTGTAGTGTCTCAACACCTGGAGAGCCATGGGTAGGTCGAGTGTGCTGTAGATGATTACACATCTCTGCCTATTCCTCAGAGAGGACCAGAGGGTCCCCCAACATGTCCGGGGGTGAGGGGGACGTTGTTTACGCAACGCGTCCAGCACCATTTTCTTTGGGAAACGTCTCCTCTGCTGGCAGACTGATAATTGCTTCTTGAGTGCTCAACAATGAGTGAGCTGTTATAATTGCCAGGCCGGAGGGAGTGATCTCACCCTGCGTGATTGGCCGGCCTGGAAGTCAGAGGAGGGGAGAGCAGCCAACTACAACATCCATTAAAGCTACAATGGCCAATTGTGATGACTGTATAAACAGCTTTTACAGAGTGTGACCCATTCATGGAGCATTACACTGTCACCACTCACAGCACACAATTACTGAGGAGGGGTAAGAGGTTTTGTGGGTCCTGTGTGTAGTGTGTGTGGCAAGGACTACATGAGAAGTATCTGTGAGTGGCGTTATGACCCTTTTATCTAAGACCCATCGGCCCATTATTGTCTAAACCCGTCTGTCAGAGGCAGTCGTCCTAAACCCTTAATGTGCCAGTTATAGGACGTTGTCTACTCTGTTATTTGTCCGCTGTCGTTGTAGATCCCTACGCCATCGTCTCCTTCCTCCACCAGAGCCAGAAGACAGTGGTGGTGAAGAGCAGCTTGAACCCCACCTGGGACCAGACTCTCATCTTCCATGAAATCGAGATATTCGGAGGACCAGAGATGGTGGCGGAAGTTCCTCCCAGTATAGTGGTGGAGATTTACGATCACGACACCTATGTGAGGAGCCTTATAGAAAGTCTGCTTACATATAATAGACATGCAGCTCTCTCTCCCCCTCCCTCTCTTTCCCCCTCCCTCTCTTTCCCCCTCCCTCTCTTTCCCCCTCCCTCTCTCATTTATCTCTCACTCTCTCTTCCATTTCCCCACTCCCTCTCCCCCTTTCTCTTTCTCTCTCTCATTCCCCCTCCTTCTCTCTCTCATTCTCCCCCTTTCTCTTTCTCTCTCTCTTTCTCTCTCTCTCATCCCCTCCTTCGCTCTCTCTTTCTCTCTCATTCCCCCTCCTTCTCTCTCTCATTCTCCCCCTTTCTCTTTCTCTCTCTCTTTCTCTCTCTCTCATCCCCTCCTTCGCTCTCTCTTTCTCTCTCATTCCCCCTCCTTCTCTCTCTCATTCTCCCCCTTTCTCTTTCTCTCTCTCTTTCTCTCTCTCTCATCCCCTCCTTCGCTCTCTCTTTCTCTCTCATTCCCCCTCCTTCTCTCTCTCATTCTCCCCCTTTCTCTTTCTCTCTCTCTTTCTCTCTCTCTCATCCCCTCCTTCGCTCTCTCTTTCTCTCTCATTCCCCCTCCTTCTCTCTCTCATTCTCCCCCTTTCTCTTTCTCTCTCTCTTTCTCTCTCTCTCATCCCCTCCTTCGCTCTCTCTTTCTCTCTCATTCCCCCTCCTTCTCTCTCTCATTCTCCCCCTTTCTCTTTCTCTCTCTCTTTCTCTCTCTCTCATCCCCTCCTTCGCTCTCTCTTTCTCTCTCATTCCCCCTCCTTCTCTCTCTCATTCTCCCCCTTTCTCTTTCTCTCTCTCTTTCTCTCTCTCTCATCCCCTCCTTCGCTCTCTCTTTCTCTCTCATTCCCCCTCCTTCTCTCTCTCATTCTCCCCCTTTCTCTTTCTCTCTCTCTTTCTCTCTCTCTCATCCCCTCCTTCGCTCTCTCTTTCTCTCTCATTCCCCCTCCTTCTCTCTCTCATTCTCCCCCTTTCTCTTTCTCTCTCTCTTTCTCTCTCTCTCATCCCCTCCTTCGCTCTCTCTTTCTCTCTCATTCCCCCTCCTTCTCTCTCTCATTCTCCCCCTTTCTCTTTCTCTCTCTCTTTCTCTCTCTCTCATCCCCTCCTTCGCTCTCTCTTTCTCTCTCATTCCCCCTCCTTCTCTCTCTCATTCTCCCCCTTTCTCTTTCTCTCTCTCTTTCTCTCTCTCTCATCCCCTCCTTCGCTCTCTCTTTCTCTCTCATTCCCCCTCCTTCTCTCTCTCATTCTCCCCCTTTCTCTTTCTCTCTCTCTTTCTCTCTCTCTCATCCCCTCCTTCGCTCTCTCTTTCTCTCTCATTCCCCCTCCTTCTCTCTCTCATTCTCCCCCTTTCTCTTTCTCTCTCTCTTTCTCTCTCTCTCATCCCCTCCTTCGCTCTCTCTTTCTCTCTCATTCCCCCTCCTTCTCTCTCTCATTCTCCCCCTTTCTCTTTCTCTCTCTCTTTCTCTCTCTCTCATCCCCTCCTTCGCTCTCTCTTTCTCTCTCATTCCCCCTCCTTCTCTCTCTCATTCTCCCCCTTTCTCTTTCTCTCTCTCTTTCTCTCTCTCTCATCCCCTCCTTCGCTCTCTCTTTCTCTCTCATTCCCCCTCCTTCTCTCTCTCATTCTCCCCCTTTCTCTTTCTCTCTCTCTTTCTCTCTCTCTCATCCCCTCCTTCGCTCTCTCTTTCTCTCTCATTCCCCCTCCTTCTCTCTCTCATTCTCCCCCTTTCTCTTTCTCTCTCTCTTTCTCTCTCTCTCATCCCCTCCTTCGCTCTCTCTTTCTCTCTCATTCCCCCTCCTTCTCTCTCTCATTCTCCCCCTTTCTCTTTCTCTCTCTCTTTCTCTCTCTCTCATCCCCTCCTTCGCTCTCTCTTTCTCTCTCATTCCCCCTCCTTCTCTCTCTCATTCTCCCCCTTTCTCTTTCTCTCTCTCTTTCTCTCTCTCTCATCCCCTCCTTCGCTCTCTCTTTCTCTCTCATTCCCCCTCCTTCTCTCTCTCATTCTCCCCCTTTCTCTTTCTCTCTCTCTTTCTCTCTCTCTCATCCCCTCCTTCGCTCTCTCTTTCTCTCTCATTCCCCCTCCTTCTCTCTCTCATTCTCCCCCTTTCTCTTTCTCTCTCTCTTTCTCTCTCTCTCATCCCCTCCTTCGCTCTCTCTTTCTCTCTCATTCCCCCTCCTTCTCTCTCTCATTCTCCCCCTTTCTCTTTCTCTCTCTCTTTCTCTCTCTCTCATCCCCTCCTTCGCTCTCTCTTTCTCTCTCATTCCCCCTCCTTCTCTCTCTCATTCTCCCCCTTTCTCTTTCTCTCTCTCTTTCTCTCTCTCTCATCCCCTCCTTCGCTCTCTCTTTCTCTCTCATTCCCCCTCCTTCTCTCTCTCATTCTCCCCCTTTCTCTTTCTCTCTCTCTTTCTCTCTCTCTCATCCCCTCCTTCGCTCTCTCTTTCTCTCTCATTCCCCCTCCTTCTCTCTCTCATTCTCCCCCTTTCTCTTTCTCTCTCTCTTTCTCTCTCTCTCATCCCCTCCTTCGCTCTCTCTTTCTCTCTCATTCCCCCTCCTTCTCTCTCTCATTCTCCCCCTTTCTCTTTCTCTCTCTCTTTCTCTCTCTCTCATCCCCTCCTTCGCTCTCTCTTTCTCTCTCATTCCCCCTCCTTCTCTCTCTCATTCTCCCCCTTTCTCTTTCTCTCTCTCTTTCTCTCTCTCTCATCCCCTCCTTCGCTCTCTCTTTCTCTCTCATTCCCCCTCCTTCTCTCTCTCATTCTCCCCCTTTCTCTTTCTCTCTCTCTTTCTCTCTCTCTCATCCCCTCCTTCGCTCTCTCTTTCTCTCTCATTCCCCCTCCTTCTCTCTCTCATTCTCCCCCTTTCTCTTTCTCTCTCTCTTTCTCTCTCTCTCATCCCCTCCTTCGCTCTCTCTTTCTCTCTCATTCCCCCTCCTTCTCTCTCTCATTCTCCCCCTTTCTCTTTCTCTCTCTCTTTCTCTCTCTCTCATCCCCTCCTTCGCTCTCTCTTTCTCTCTCATTCCCCCTCCTTCTCTCTCTCATTCTCCCCCTTTCTCTTTCTCTCTCTCTTTCTCTCTCTCTCATCCCCTCCTTCGCTCTCTCTTTCTCTCTCATTCCCCCTCCTTCTCTCTCTCATTCTCCCCCTTTCTCTTTCTCTCTCTCTTTCTCTCTCTCTCATCCCCTCCTTCGCTCTCTCTTTCTCTCTCATTCCCCCTCCTTCTCTCTCTCATTCTCCCCCTTTCTCTTTCTCTCTCTCTTTCTCTCTCTCTCATCCCCTCCTTCGCTCTCTCTTTCTCTCTCATTCCCCCTCCTTCTCTCTCTCATTCTCCCCCTTTCTCTTTCTCTCTCTCTTTCTCTCTCTCTCATCCCCTCCTTCGCTCTCTCTTTCTCTCTCATTCCCCCTCCTTCTCTCTCTCATTCTCCCCCTTTCTCTTTCTCTCTCTCTTTCTCTCTCTCTCATCCCCTCCTTCGCTCTCTCTTTCTCTCTCATTCCCCCTCCTTCTCTCTCTCATTCTCCCCCTTTCTCTTTCTCTCTCTCTTTCTCTCTCTCTCATCCCCTCCTTCGCTCTCTCTTTCTCTCTCATTCCCCCTCCTTCTCTCTCTCATTCTCCCCCTTTCTCTTTCTCTCTCTCTTTCTCTCTCTCTCATCCCCTCCTTCGCTCTCTCCTCCCATCTGAGGTGGTTGAGGCCAATACAGTAGAACAATTTAAACATGCTTGGGATAAATATAAGGGTATCCTAAATTGTAAACCAAATTGAGGGTAAATAGGGTCTAGGGTCAGTATAGGTTTCAATAAACAAATGGGCAGACTAGATGGGCCATGTGGCTCTTATCTGCCGTCACTTTCTATGTTTCTGTGTAAACTACTTTGTGCGATCAATCCATGTTCTTAAGGGGTACACAGATTGTTAGGAGGGTCATTACGGAAAAGACCATGCTTTAAGAATGAATATAGTCCATTGTGAAAAGTATAAAAAATTTATTTTAAATATATTATTTTATATAATGCTGTGTATATATTTTAATAATCACTCCCACTCTTTGGAACATGGACATTGATTTCATAGTATATTGCGTTTACTTTCGTGGGGTTCAGTATAATGTAGGTTTGACAGTAATCAGTAGAGGCAGATTGTCTGGGCCGGGCATTTTGCTGTGCTGTAGGTTCACATGTTACCAGAGCCACGGAGAGGGTGAGGTTGGCGAGCTTTGGATCCCTCTTGCCAGCTGGATATCAGAACATATTGGTATTGGCAAATCTCGCCGGTCTACTGACTGCAGGGAAAATGTCAGATGGGCGCAAGACGAGGCGGAAAGTAGAATCTTATTGAATATGACAAGAAAATGAAGCCTGCTGTCTGGACCAATCCTTTCAACGCTTATTGAAGAAATGCATTGTCTCTGCTGTCACCTTGAAGGAACAATGGTTGCTATGGGTCTGTGTTAGTGCCTGGCTGGCACAGAGTACGGGTGTGTACAAAACAAGGATCGTTACATCTGGACATGTTCAGACTCATTCTGTAATTATCTCCACAATATACTATAATTTCCAGAGGTCCCTGTAACCCTCTGTCACCACTACGGAGTGTCCAGAAACCACGAGCATCATGGGAAACATTTCTGGAATAATTTTTATTATTTTGCTTCCTCTGAGGGCTTTGCACCCGCGTTATTTCAGTTGCGAAGCTAATCCCGCAAATTTTCTTTGTAGAAATCGGCAAATTTTACCCACCGCAATAGACGATAAAAAGCACACAGCAAGCTTTTTCCCATCTTCGTGGCAAATAGAATCGGGCCTTAAGAATGTCACTGCCCTTCAGGGAAGAATAATATTGTTCTGTGGAGGTCACTGTCCTTCCATGACAAATGTCACCGATCTTATGTGGAGGAGAATGTCACTGTTCTTCTGTGGAGGAGAATTCCGCTGTTCTTCTGTGAAAGAGAATGTTACTGTTCTTCTGTGGAGGAGAATGTCACTGCTCTTCTGTGGAGGAGAATGTCACTGCTCTTCTGTGGAGGAGAATGTTGCTGTTCTTTTGTGGAGGAGAATTCCGCTGTTCTTCTGTCATAGAGAATGTTACTGTTCTTCTGTGGAGGAGAATGTCACTGCTCTTCTGTGGAGGAGATTGTCGCTGTTCTTCTGCGGAGGAGAATGTCACTGCTCTTTTGTGAAGGAGAATGTCACTGTTCTTCTGTGGTAGAGAATATTATCGTTCTTCTGTGGAAGAGAATGGTACTGTTCTTCTGTGGAAGAGAATGTCGCTGTTCTTCTGTGGAAGAGAATGTCACTGTTCTTCTGTAGTCGGAATGTCACTGTTCTTCTGTAGTGGGAATGTCACTGTTCTTCTGTGGAGTAGAATGTCGCTGTTCTTCTGTGGAGTAGAATTTCGCTGTTCTTCTGTGGAGTAGAATGTCGCTGTTCTTCTGTGGAGGAGAATGCCGCTGTTCTTCTGTGGAGGAGAATGTCGCTGTTCTTCTGTGGAGGAGAATGTCATTGTTCTTCTGTGGAAGAGAATGTCACTGTTCTTCTGTAGTGGGAATGACCTTGTTCTTCTGTAGTGGAATGTCACTGTTCTTCTGTAGTGGGAATGTCACTGTTCTTTTGTAGTGGGAATGTCACTGTTCTTTTGTAGTGGGAATGTCACTGTTCTTTTGTAGCGGGAATGTCACTGTTCTTCTGTAGTAGGAATGTCACTGTTCTTCTGTAGTGGGGATGACCCTGTTCTTCTGTAGTGGGAATGTCCCTGTTCTTCTGTTGTGGGAATGTCACTGTTCTTCTGTCGTGGGAATGTCCCTGTTCTTCTGTCGTGGGAATGTCCCTGTTCTTCTGTCGTGGGAATGACCCTGTTCTTCTGTAGTGGGCATGTCACTGTTCTTCTGTAGTGGGCATGTCACTGTTCTTCTGTAGTGGGAATGTCACTGTTCTTCTGTAGTGAGAATGTCACTGTTCTTCTGTAGTGGGGATGTAAAATTGTTGTGTAATAATTAGCACTATCAGAACACTGCTTGCTATCAATGCTGTTTATCTCTGCTGTAAATTCTACTAATGAGCCTAATATCATCAGTTGGCTAAATATAAGATCATACTGCTGTTATATTAGACTGCCCAGGTCTCTCTGCCCAGGTCTCTCTGCCTAGGTCTCTCTTTTATCAGTGCTGTCTTCCTTCCCTGCTTGCTGTGGCCCTGATTCACAGATAAGAGGGCTATAAGTAGACGCCGATTTGCAAAACTCCGCACCTAAGATGCAAGTCAACTCCCCTCGTTCTTCCAGAACTTTTCTGACTTCCTCGTCCATAGGGCCACCTTAACCCTTCGTGTGTATGTTTGTGCGGAGTTTGCTAAAGTACATGTGGAGTTTGCTAACCCCGCCCATACTGCCCTATTTACATGCCTTGCCCCGCCCATACTGCCCTATTTACATGCCTAACCCTGCCCATACTGCCCTATTTACATGCCTTTCCCCGCCCATACTGCCCTATTTACATGCCTTTCCCTGCCCATACTGCCCTATTTACATGCCTAACCCCGCCCATACTGCCCTATTTACATACCTCCCCCTGCCCACTTTTCTTAACTTCGTACTGGCATGCCCCTTCTTACGGATCTCCTTAAGTACGGCGTTGAACTGTGCGTAATGGGTTTCCGGCGTAACATCTGAATGGCACATGCGCAATTCACATAAAATCGTGAAGATACGCACGCGGACTGCGTATATTTAGGAACATTATTAAGAGTGAATCAGGGCTTTTATTAGTAAGCCTAATACCATCCACTGACTGAAAATATAAGCTTGTGTTGCAGTCAGTCTTCGTTGTGTAGCTTTTCTACCGGCTAACAACTGACTGGTATCGGTCAAGTTACTAATATCGGCTGCTTAAGATCTGTGCATCAAAGACTTCACGCACCACATTGTATCAATGCTAAGTCTTATAATTGCTACTCTTGTGATTACAGTCCCCACCACAGAGGCAATGTATTTACCATTTTATATTGCATGTTATATGTTTTATGATGTGGTTTCATCAATAGTTTTTTTATTGTAATAATGACGGTTGTGGACATTAGTATATGGCTGTATTGAGGTAAATATAGCGCTGCAGTGAGTAGAGGTACATGTCTAGCCACAAATAATGTTCCTGAAAAAAGTTATAGATCCGTAAATATAGTTTTTTTTTCTTTCTTTCAGCCTACTTTACATCACATCCCGGGACTGGAGGTAAACCCTACGTCTCCTTGTCTCTCTATTCTAGTGTTTTTTGGTAACAGAACAGATGTCTTGATCCATTATTAATGACGGCCGACTGACGCAAGCGGCGAGCGTACTTCACATGTGCGCGGCAGATCGGAACTTGGAATTGGTTTGTGTTTGTTCAGAGTTCCGTACGTTGGGGTGTGACAACACTCTGTACGTACGAGGATATGCGATGTGGGCGGAGGGAGGCATTTAAATTGCACGGTATGGACGGGATTAGGCACATACGTACGACAAAGCAATCCTTGCGACACAGTGATCCATGCGGAGAAGTTATGGCAGGGTTATGGACACATAAATCAGCTAAAAGCCACAGGTGAGGAGTGTCGCGGGAGTGCACCGGACTCCTGTGTGGAGACTTGAGAAACTGTTTGCGCGTGGAAAGCACATAAGTCTGGATCCAGACCCCCCGCACACTTCCCGTAATGGATAGGGTAATAGAAGGGGAGGGTTAGGATCAGGCTGCGGGGAAAGGAGGGTTAGTGTTAGGGTCGTGGAAGGGGAGGGTTAGGAGCAGACTGCAGGGAAAGGAGTCTTAGGCTGGGTTAACCCTTAACCCTAACCCTACGTCCCCCGTCCCCCCTGCAGCCTAACCCTAAGCCCCCCCGCAGCTTAACCATAAGTCTTCCCCTTCCCCCCTGCAACCTGACCCTAAGTCTCCGGAGAGGGTTACTCACCTCTCTGGTGGTCTGGCGGCGGTGCTTCCGAAAATAAATTGGTGACTATGTGAATCATACTCTCCCATTCATAAAAAAAAATGTCTAAAGCTGTTGTCATTCGAAATGGAGACATCCAAAAAGCAACTTTCAGCTATCCCTACTTCATAATAACAGCCATCGGTACGAGGACTCACAACAGGTTAAGGCGCCCTCTCCTCTGAGAGGATGTGCTACTGGATATGATCCATGGGATCAAGATCTGGACAAACCCATGGCCTTGTCTTAGAGGTAGGCAGAGAGTTTTACCATGATGGCTTTATATCAGTCTGCTATATTAGGGGTGGCTGGAGTGGCCTCCTGTGGCCGGTTATAAGGCATCAAGCACCAATCAAGACTTGTCAGACAAGTTTGTTCTTCAGACGTCATTTGGGGGTTCAGTAGAACAGATCTTATGCATGGAATATTCCATGTGTAATACAGGTTCCTCTTAGTGCACAGTATTTCTGATATACAGCACTAGCTGTAATAGTTTACTTTCTCCTTTTCATCGTCTTCTTTAATGAGAAAGGTTTATTAATCCTTGTTTTCTGTTCCCTACAGGGTGAGATATCAGGAGTTCTCAGTGAGGTAAGATTCCTGTATAGAGTGTTATAGAACCAAACAGAATAATGAGTGGCACCAACTATTTATATAGGCAACATATTTAAATCAGCCAGGCCGGCCTTGCAGTCTTAAAAACATCTAAGACAAGGAAAAACATCCTTTTTGACAAAGCCGTTATCAAGGCAAAACGCGTGTCAGGATTACCTCATTGCAGGGTCTGTGCATCACTGACTCTCACCATTGAGAGATGGGAAGGATGAGATACCGCTCAGATGGGTGAAACGCGTCTTGTATAGGGCTAGAATTTCTATCGGCATAGAGTGAGATCCAGCCAACTAATTTATAGTCTGAAATTAATCTGGGATTAATATTGATTGAATACAAGATTGTAAGAATTGCTCCACGTAACAGATATATTGACATTGGATCATTTTATTTGTGGACATGATCATGAATCGCCTATAAGATGTTTTTAAATATCTGTATTCTAAATGTTCTTTTTATAATTTATTAAATAAGACTTTTAGTTGATATTTTGTGCTGGTGTTTAGTAATTAGCTGATTATCCTTCATTTATGCTCTTCTAGAGTCATCTACTTTTCTATTTCCCCTGTCTTTGAGTTAATAAGTTTTTCCTTGTCTTAGTGTCTCTTAGTAAAGTGATCTTCTGCCCATTGTAATATTGCATTGTGGGGCAGATAGACTGGGAACTGTGACCATATGAGGCATAAAGTAACAGAAAGTGGTTTCAGTCATATTTGCCTATATACAAATGAGCTTTTGCCGATGATCTTGTGGTAGGATCAGTTGTTGTCTTATCTCACAGTGAAAGTGACCAGTGTCTGTATGAAATATAGAATATTAAAAAGTTGATGTTAAGAATGATTACTGAAAAGCAATGAGTAATGCACATGGATCTGCATGTGAACGTGGCTTTCCGATAATGTGCTCCATTGGAGGTCACTTACCATGCAGATGTGGTACACATGGGGTGGGATCTGGAATGATAATCATACAGTGAGGTCATTCTAAGGCTCCTACGAGCGATCCACTCTTCTGTACGTGGCCTTCCAAATGCGAAAAAAACGGTGGAAGTCGCTGCCGCAAATGGAGTCTTTTTTGGGGGTCTTTAGGTTGCAGTGAAGGGAGTCTTGGGGTCAGGATGTGGGGAGGGGAGTCTTAGGGTCAGGCTGTGGGGAGGGGAGTCTCAGGGTCAGGCTGCGGTGAAAGGAGTCTTAGGGTTAGGTTGCGGGCAGGAGAGTCTTAGGGTTAGGCTGCGGAGAGGGGAGTCTTAGGGTCAGGCTTATGGGAGGGGATTCTTAGGGCTAGGTTGCGGAGAGGGGAGTATTAGGGTCAGGCTGTGGGGAGAGGAATCTTAGGGTTAGGCTGTGGGGAAGGGGGCCTTAGGGTTAGGCTGCAGGGAAGGGAGTCTTAGGGTTAGGCTGCGGTTAGCGGGGTATTAGGGTCAGGCTTCGGGGAAGGGAGTCTTACGGTTAGGCTTCCAGGAGGAGAGGGTTAGGGTAGAATAAATACTCACCAGGAGTCTTAGAGTCAGGCTGCAGGGAGGGGAGTCTTAGGATCAGGCTGCAGGGAGGGGAGTCTTAGGGTCAGGCTGTGGGGAGGGGACTCTTGGGGTCAGGCTGTGGGAAAGGTAGGGTTAGGGTAAGGATTAGAGTAAGTGTTGGGGTTAAATTTATACCTACCATTCTATCCTCACTGTATTGATTACTTTGCCTTTTCGAAAAAGGGCCCTTCGCAGCAGCGACTCACACCCACGAGGAAGGCCCATACATGTGAGAGGCGTGCAGGGGGTGAGCTTTCCCCTTGCACGTACAGTATTTAGGATCACAAATTTTGTACCTTAGCTTCAGTTGCGGAAGGCTAATGTACATAAGTTGACCATAAGTCTGGATCCGATCTTCTGTTATGTCAGCATACACATGTTGACAAGCGATGCATTATGACTGGTGGTGATATCGGCAAATTAGACTACCATAGTAGGGTTGCCTATCCAGCATGAGTTCATTAACCCATGACTTTACCACAATGACCTTTCCAGACATCTCTGGTTCGCAGAGAGAGCATGCGATTTGAAATAAACTTCTTTTATTGTACATGTTTACTCTTTTGTAGGTTGTATAAAATTAATAAAATCTAATCTCACATTGCCCGGTGTTTCGCTGTCCACAATGGCATGGCTTTCTGCACGTTTTGCTCTTTTAAACTCCACACTAAATTGTAAAGTTTGGTGAAAATTCTTAATATTATACAGATTTTGGTTGTGAAAACAATTCTGCCATTTTGCTTTCTCTGTTATCATAATAGTGAAAATTCGCAAAGAATCATTACTAAAGTCATGAAGGGAATGTTGGCCAATAAATACCTTTGTCTGGTTATCTGGTACATGGACTTGGGACTGAATCCTAAGTTACGATTCAATTGCAGTTGGATGTGTCAGTAACAGACCCGTAATTCGGGATCCTTGCACCAACCTACTTATGATAACCATGGAATACCATACATTTTCTGACAAAATGCAATCAGAAATTTCAATCCTGTCCATAAGTCATAATGTCCAACTGTAGAATGTTAATGACCCAACTACTGATTGGCCGATTGTCTCATTTAGGAAGGTGGACACCTCAAGGTCCTCTGTATTGTTGAGAGACCCAGATTTCGGTGGGAGTCCCGCTCCTATGGGTTGCCTTTAGAAATAGAGACAGACGAAAGTTCCTTTTCAGCTGTTCAGCTGTCTCTATTTCGAATGGCAGCCATTTTAGATTTTTTATTTTTTATTTTTTTATGAATGGGTGAGTGTGCCGATTGGCCAAGGGTCAGGCTGCGAGTAAGGGAGGGTTAAGATCAGGCTGCTGGGAAGGGAGGGTTGGGGTAATGGAAGGGGAGGGTTAGGGTCAGAATGGGGTTAGTTTTTACACTTACCTATCGGAGTGCTGTGTTCGGTTCTCTGGGGATCGTTTGTTATGCCTGTTATCGAGGCATAAGCAATCGATATCCCAGCCAGTTTCGAAACTGGCTGGGAGAGAACGGCCCTATCGAAACCCCCCAGATTTGTATCCACTGTGGACATGGATGTTCCATTAATAGGCTTCTTCTCCAGTACAGGCTCAATCACCTCATCCGTCTCCACTAAAGTCATTTTGGATGAGCAGCTTGATGACTTGGGCAACGTTGTAAATATTTCCCGCTGAAGTTCTTCTGATTTAGCAATAAGTGAACTCATTGTATGGAAACTTGTCTTTATTGGTAGTGTCTGTGCTACCAAGCTCTACAATACAGTAATACAGTAATAAGACACACAGGGGATCAGATTGTGACTCGTGTGGTAGTTCATGGTTTATGATCCATGTTATATGAGATTGCTGATGCATATACTGCTTGTTACTAGTGTCATGTCATAATAAATAACTGTATTGTTTCTCTTCCTCCACCTTACTCTCCTTTCCACTTTGGAAATGGAAAAGCTTCTTGTACCTGGGTTCTTCAGAGAGCAACTTCTAGACTCGGTATTCTATCACCTTCTTCCTATATAAATTACAATTCTCTAATCTACCCCAGAAATCCTCCTTTACTCCTTACACTTCTGTAATCTACCCCAGTAATCCTCCTGTACTCCTCATACCTGTCTAATCTACCCCAGTAATCCTCCTTTACTCCTCATACCTGTCTAATCTACCCCAGTAACCCTCCTGTACTCCTCACACTTCTCTAATCTACCCCAGTAATCCTCCTGTACTCCTCACACTTCTCTAATCTACCCCACTAATCCCCCTGTACTCCTCATACCTGTCTAATCTACCCCAGGTAACCTCCTGTACTCCTCACAATTCTGTAATCTACCCCAGTAATCCTCCTTTACTCCTCACACCTCTCTAATCTATCCCAGTAATCCTCCTGCATTCCTCACACTTCTCTAATCTACCCCACTAATCCTCCTGTACTTCTCATACCTGTCTAATCTACCCCAGTAACCCTCCTGTACTCCTCACACTTCTCTAATCTACCCCAGGTAACCTCCTGTACTCCTCACAATTCTCTAATCTACCCCAGGTAAATTCCTGTACTCCTCACAATTCTCTAATCTACCCCAGTAATCCTCCTTTACTCCTCATGCTTCTCTAATCTACCCCAGTAATCCTCCTGTACATCACTCATCTATAATCTACCCTAGTGATCTTCCTGTATATTTCATATCTCTAATCTACCCCAGTAATCCTCCTATGTGCCTCAAGCCTCTGTATTAGCTGTGATTCCCGTTCCCTGGAGTGGTAGGCTCGGCCGGTGCCACTATTCTGTAATTGATCGTCCCATGAATTGCTGTGTTTCTCTGACTCTTGTACCATCTTGGTCATATGTTTACCCTCCTGCTATGGCACATGACCAGACATTATCAGGGTACGAGGAGGGGGTGTAGGTAAAAAGGGTTGAAGAGCCACCTCAGCATGAAGTAATGCTCATTTATTTCTTACTACGGTCAATGTTTAAGTAAATGAAGCCTATGAATTTAATGACATTGATGATCCTGATATCTTGATAGAGGAGGGTATTCCTAATCACAACCTACAGACAATTGGTTATAGGTCTCTCCCCCAGAGGGCGCCAGAGATCTTTCTCCTGAACTCAGGGGGTATTATGCTGTAGATTTGCTGGGGGCACCTTACTAACAACTCTCACACCATAACAGGCTTGTTGTTAATCAGACTTGCCCTTGCTACATCTCCTCCATTGAAATTTTGTTGCACATTCTCCTAAGTGTTTCTCTTTTACCTCCGCAGTCAGCAGATACGGATCTGCCGTACCCTCCTCCGCAGAGAAGCGCCAATGTCTACATGGTCCCCCAAGGCATAAAGCCCGTTCTGCAGAGAACTGCTATTGAGGTGCGTATAGTGGATCATGTACACACGTAAGAGACATTAGTACACGTATAAGAGACATTATTGCATGTACATAAAAGAGCCGATTACACACATGACTTAATTTATTCAGCAGCCAATTAACCTACCAGTATGTTTTAATGAGAGTTGGAGGAAACCGGAGCACCCGGAGGAAACCCACGCAGACACGGGGAGAACATACACACACCACACAGATAAGACCTAGTCCAGGAATCGAACTCATGACCTCAGCGCTGTGAGACACAATGCTACTCACTGAGCCACCGTGCTGCCCTATATACACATCATACAATAAATGCAGTCTCCATGCAAGAGATCAGTGTACCACAAGATCCTATATTCCAACCTATTGCCATTTTAAGTGCAGACAGATAGGAAATTTAAGGTAGAGGGAAGGCCCAGTAAGCTATGGGGTGGCGTTCCATCCACTCGCACTGAGGCGTAAATACAGCTGCATTTAATCTGCGTTCCTTCTGTTCAGAAGGGTTTTGCCCCGTTGCAGATTTTCTCCTATTTTCCTGTTACTCCAAATTCTTAATCAGGTCCTGGGGGTAACATGTGTTCTCCATATTTCATATAAATGAATTGCATCGTATTCCTTGTACCTCATGACTAATTCATTGGGTAATGTGTCATTGTTGCTTTGGATATGGGTCCCCGCTGAGAACGGCCCTGTTTCGAAATGGCCGTTCTCTCCCAGCCAGTTCCAAATTGGTTGAGAAATCGATTGCTTTTGCCTTGAAGAGGCAATAGATCCATGGAGCAGCAAAGACAGAGCTCCGAAAGGTAAGTATAAAGTGTAACCCCAACCCTTTCCCTAATCCTTACCCTAACCCTCCCTTCCCCACAGCCTAACCCAAAGACACTCCTCCCCGCAGCCTACTCCTAACCCTCCCTTCCCCACAGCCTGACCCTAACCCTTCCTTCCCCACAGCCTGACCCTAAACCTCCCTGCCTCGTAGCCTGAACCTAATCCTCCCTTCCTCGCAGCCTAACCCTAAGCTCCCTTCCCCGCAGCCTATCCCTAAGACTCCCCTCACCCCCAGGCCTGACTCTAACTCTTCCTTCCCCACAGCCTAACCCTAACCCTCCCTTCCCCACAGCCTAACCCTAAGACTCCCATTCCCAGCAGCCTGACCCTAAGACTTCTCTTCCATGACCCTAACCTTACCTTCCCCGCAGCCTAACCTTAACCCTCCCCCTAACCCTAAAAGTCCCCGGAAAGATTACTCACCTCTCCAGTGGGGTCTACGATGGCAACACTTCTGAAAATGAATGGGTGAGTATACCGATGGGCATACTTACTGATTCTAAAGAAAACCCCCAAAAAGCGTAAATTCCTGCCTTTTTTTTTGAAATACTGATGCTGGTATAACATTCATCTTACATACAAACGTTTGATCCTTTGTAGATTCTGGCATGGGGTCTGCGAAACCTGAAGAGCTACCAGCTGGCCAGCGTGACGTCCCCCAGCCTGATAGTGGAGTGTGGCGAGGAAATGGCCCAGTCCTGTGTCATTAAAAATGTCAAAAAGAACCCCAACTTTGATGTCTGTGTCCTCTTCATGGAAGTGGTAAGAGCCGTGATCAGCCCCAGTGCCTTGGCTCTTGCCGAGGGTTCGAGGACTTTTAAGGGATGTTATTGTAGTGCTGGGATCAGGGCACTGATGTAGAGGCTCATTCAAATCTGCAAGCCTCTGGATGGCTATGGGAGTATGGCATGTAGAATATGGGCACAGAGCAGTCAATCTAATGGCAGCCCTGTGTCCTTATAAGGTGCAGAAATACAAGGTAATGCATAAACGAGGACAATGGCATCTGTTACTGATTGCTGATCGTTACTGTTAACCTGAGCTCGGGACTGAGAAGTTACCAATAATAATTTCAAGAAAGATAGCTGGCAGTTTATTCCTAACACTGACCCGTAGGCTCTCCCATAGTTAAAAACATTATTCAGGAGAAAGATAACTGTAAAAAATAGGCCACAGCTTGAGAAATATAGAGCCATAATTCTTTCCCATAGGCCACAGCTTGAGAATATGGAGCCATAATTCTTTCCCATTGGCCACATCTTTACAAAATATGGAGTCATAACTTTATCTGATAGGCCACAACATGAGAAATATAGAGCCATAATTCTTTCCCATAGTCCACAGCTTGAGAAATATGGAGCCATAATTCTTTCCCATTGGCCACATCTTTACAAAATATGGAGTCATAACTTTATCTGATAGGCCACAACATGAGAAATATAGAGCCATAATTCTTTCCCATAGTCCACAGCTTGAGAAATATGGAGCCATAATTCTTTCCCATTGGCCACATCTTTACAAAATATGGAGTCATAACTTTATCTGATAGGCCACAACATGAGAAATATAGAGCCATAATTCTTTCCCATAGTCCACAGCTTGAGAAATATGGAGCCATAATTCTTTCCCATTGGCCACATCTTTACAAAATATGGAGTCATAACTTTATCTGATAGGCCACAACATGAGAAATATAGAGCCATAATTCTTTCCCATAGTCCACAGCTTGAGAAATATGGAGCCATAATTCTTTCCCATTGGCCACATCTTTACAAAATATGGAGTCATAACTTTATCTGATAGGCCACAACATGAGAAATATAGAGCCATAATTCTTTCCCATAGTCCACAGCTTGAGAAATATGGAGCCATAATTCTTTCCCATTGGCCACATCTTTACAAAATATGGAGTCATAACTTTATCTGATAGGCCACAACATGAGAAATATAGAGCCATAATTCTTTCCCATAGTCCACAGCTTGAGAAATATGGAGCCATAATTCTTTCCCATTGGCCACATCTTTACAAAATATGGAGTCATAACTTTATCTGATAGGCCACAACATGAGAAATATAGAGCCATAATTCTTTCCCATAGTCCACAGCTTGAGAAATATGGAGCCATAATTCTTTCCCATTGGCCACATCTTTACAAAATATGGAGTCATAACTTTATCTGATAGGCCACAACATGAGAAATATAGAGCCATAATTCTTTCCCATAGTCCACAGCTTGAGAAATATGGAGCCATAATTCTTTCCCATTGGCCACATCTTTACAAAATATGGAGTCATAACTTTATCTGATAGGCCACAACATGAGAAATATAGAGCCATAATTCTTTCCCATAGTCCACAGCTTGAGAAATATGGAGCCATAATTCTTTCCCATTGGCCACATCTTTACAAAATATGGAGTCATAACTTTATCTGATAGGCCACAACATGAGAAATATAGAGCCATAATTCTTTCCCATAGTCCACAGCTTGAGAAATATGGAGCCATAATTCTTTCCCATTGGCCACATCTTTACAAAATATGGAGTCATAACTTTATCTGATAGGCCACAACATGAGAAATATAGAGAAAAAGGGAGTCATAACTTTATCTGATAGGCCACAACATGAGAAATATGGAGCCATAATTCTTTCCCATAGGCCACAGCTTGAGAAATATGGAGCCATAATTTTTTCTCATAGACAATAGCTTGAGAAATATGGAGCCACAACTCTTTTCGATAGGCCACAGATTGAAAAATATAGAGCCATAATTCTTTCCTATAGACCGCAGCTTGAGTAACCGCAATCTATTCCTCATGTTTAGAGACTTCCCAGAGAAGACCTGTACTGTCCACCAATCATTGTCAAGGTGATTGACAATCGGCAGTTTGGACGGAAGCCTATAGTGGGACAATGTACCATCAACTCCTTAGAGGAATTTCACTGTGACCCCAGCGCAGAAGATACTGATACGGATGAAGGAATGGCAGGTATGGGACATATCTCTAGAAGTACATATATCTCATTATTGATTATGTATACATTGTGTCACCGAGTAAATAAAGGCCGTGCCAATATTCAATGTCTCACTCATCTTATCAATAATGATAAGAGACATTAATGTCCTGGTAAGTTCTTTCCTGCAGTCACTGTTCCTTCTCCATGTAAGTCATCCACCTTTCCATGTATGCTATAAAGAGAAAGTTTCATGATTAGGGTCAATTAGTGGTTATTGACCTACTGGTGCCCTTCAATAGCTAATTGGTCTAACTCATAATTAAAAGTATCAATATTATATAAAACTATAGAATCATGCACATGAATTAATCTGGTACCCTAAACCTTGCAATTCAAAACCACTTCCAAAAACTAGTGTACTTTTTTCGTCTTAAATGTTCAAGTTTATTTTTAGACTTTTGTGGAAGAAAACTGGGACATTTTTACAAACTTCATACAGGTTCTGTGGGGTTACGATGGGCTCATCAGATGCAGCCACTTCCTGATGTATTAAAAGATGCTATGAAATGAAAATGATAAATAAGATTATCTTCGAGGACGGAGGAAATCAGGAAGACTAGTACAGTGGCTTAGAAACTGAGCGGGAGTCTTAAGAGCGTAATAAAGGGGGTTTAGGATTCTCATTGGGAAAAGTGATTGGTTTTCAGTACTAGATGTTGCCTTTGCTGCATTTGATTACCCAAAATCTAATACCTATGGAGAATCTTAGACATGCGACTCCATTGTGGATTGTGTCATGTTGAATGGTGTCCATTGGATTCTGCAAGGAGTTGTGGTCAGCACAGCTAAATTGTAATATTCCAGATAGATAGAATTCCAGGGATAAAAGTGAATCCAGTTGTGTGGACGTCACTGCTGTGTATGTTTTTTGGTTTGTCTTAGAGGAGATGTCATTCCAGTAGCTGTCACCTCTACACCCTTTCCTCCATAACATATTGTGTTAATATGCCTGCTCTCCTTCTGTCCTCTGTAGATGATGTGAGTGTCACTCCGCGGGATGAGGTCCTTATCGACATTGATGACAAGGAGCCGCTCATACCGACCCAGGTAAGACTGGAATGCTCATACCATGAAAAATGTTCCACAACTGCAAGCCAATGAACGGACAAGGGATCGAATGAGCTCGACCCGCGACAAATCGTTATTTATAAACACAATCATCCTGAAGTCCATAGAAAATGGGCCGATTTAAGGGGTTTTTAAAACTTTGGATGACTTCTTCAAAACAATTTCTCCGTGTGCTCAAATGTTTATTCTGCAGCTTCCGCCTCCTGTCTGCAATGGAATAACATGTTTTTATAATCCTCTGAAGAAAGGTCTTTGTTTCTTGGTCCACTTTGGAAAGTGAATTTAGGCTATATACAATGTTTGGCATGTGGAGGATATATATATATATTATACACACACACAAAAAGACACACCAGCACTCTTGCAAGTAACCATAACATTTTATATTTAAATATAAGTCAGAGAAATGTGTTACATACGTTTGGAATATATGATAAGCCACCAGCCACTTACATTATGTATAAACATGATAAGCCACCAGCCACTTACATTATACATTATACAGATATATGATAAGCCACCAGCCACTTACAAGGCTTCTCTGTTTAGGTCCTACCTCTAATACTGTAAGAGGACCTGATTCACAGTTTAGAAAATGCTGCTTTTTAGGTGCTTATATTTAAGAAGGGATATACTGCACAGGCGTGAAACCTTAATATACGCAATTTACGTTTTGACAGCTCTGAATCACTATTACAAACCTGTTTCCTCAAAGTTCGTAATGACTTAAGAATGAAGGGCGTGTTGGGAAAAGTTAAAAACTAAGATAAGAAGATCCGGTGGAGGAAGGCATTTAAATGAGGAAATCTGGACGCGGTTAGGCAAAAATGTTGTTATTTAGCCGCCCTACCCACACAGCTATGGACCTAAAGATAAGTGAGTCCAATGGCATTCGTAAGCCGATTAAGAAGCTAAAAACCGGGGGCAGGTCAGGGGAGTCGCCTTGCTACTTTTTGCATATAATTAAGAACATAAATCTTAAGTGTAAACATGGTCCAGAGTCACAAACTTGGCTCTTATATCATGTGTTTTTAAATTAAGAGCTCACCCCAGCAGAGGTCCCAAAGTCTGCAAACACCATACATTGCTAGCACCTGCTCTATATTAACTTAGAAATTAATTTGAGCAACCTCCAATTTGTATGTGTGTACATAGAAATATATATCCGGTGTGTTCAATTACCATACTAGTCGCCCTCAGTTAATGTCCATCAGACCCCAGTCCTTATATGTTCAGAGTCCATGCAGCCCTGTCTTAAGACCAAATTGCATGAATGTCTCTGTCCTAACCCTAACCCTAACCTTAAGACTCCCCTCCCCTCCCCGCAGCCTGACCCTAAGACTCCCCTCCCTGCAGCCTGACCCTAAGACTCCCCTCCCTGCAGCCTGACCCTAAGACTCCCCTCCCTGCAGCCTGACCCTAAGACTCCCCTCCCTGCAGCCTGACCCTAAGA
>WWET01003249.1:99228-155609 GCA_011038615.1 Limnodynastes dumerilii | reverse complement strand
ACCCTTATGCTGATTCTTACCTAACCCTCCCCTTCCAGTACCCAAACCCTAACCCTCTCTTCCCCGTAACCTAACCCTCCCTGCAGCCTGACCCTAAGACACCCTCCCCGCAGCCTGACCCTAAGACACCCTCCCCGCATCCTGATCCTAAGACACCCTCCCTGCAGCCTGACCCTAAGACACCCTCCCCGCAGCCTGACCCTAAGACACCCTCCCCGCATCCTGATCCTAAGACACCCTCCCTGCAGCCTGACCCTAAGACACCCTCCCCGCAGCCTGACCCTAAGACACCCTCCCCGCATCCTGATCCTAAGACACCCTCCCTGCAGCCTGACCCTAAGACTCCCTTCACTGAAGCCTAACCCTAAGACTTCCTTCACTGAAGCCTAACCCTAAGGCTCCCCTTCTCCAATCCATCTCCTCCTGCAGCCTAACCCTAAGCCTCCCCTCCCTGCAGCCTAACCCTAAGACTCCCCTCCCCACAGTCTAACCCTAAGACTCCCCTCCCTACAGTCTAATCCTAAGACTCCCCTTCCCGCAGCCTGACCCTAAGACTCCCCTGCAGACTAACCCTAAGACTCCCCTCCCTGCAGCCTAACCCTAAGATTCCCCTTGCCACAGCCTGACCCTAAGACTCCTCTACCCGCAGCCTGACCCCAAGACTCTCCTCCCCGCATCCGCAGCCTGACCCTAAGACTCCCTTCCCTGCGACCTGATCCTAAGACTCCCCTCCCCGCAGCCTGACCTTAAAACTCCCCATAGACTCCCCTGTAATACTCACCTGTTTAGCGGATCTGCGGCGTTGCAACGGGTCTGCGAAAGCGCTTTCAGAATGAATGACTGGGTAAGTACGCTGATCAGCATTAATAATATTTTTGAATTAGCGCTATTTTTCAAAATGGAGACAGTCGAAAATGAGCTTTCAGCTGTCTCTATTTCGGAAACAGCATTTTCATGGCGACGACTGAAAATAGGAAAAAAGTGAGACTTGACCTGATTCCCTTCTGGGTGACTGGTTTTCCCCCAAAAAAGGTTGAGAACCCCTGCTCTAGGCCTCTATTGGTCTCAGAATGTCACAGTTGCCGCCATCTTTTAACCTGGCCAGAACTGAGGAGCAGACCTGAAAGTATTTTCTCATTCTGACAATTTTCCTCACTTCCAGAGATCTAAAACAATAGATAGAAGTAAAATTTCCCTGAAGTGTTTGCGAGGAGGCCGTGGTCTTCCTGTAGGCATTTAGCCTTCTCTGACGTTGAAACTATCTGTGTTATTACTGAGTTCAGACCAAAGGTCTTCATTTTGGAAAATTCCTTTGAGATGTGAGTCGTTTTGAGGTTGGACTAGCTCTCTGTGTATGTATTTAGTCACATCACCGCGAGTTTCAGAATACCGCAGAGTTATTGGGCTGTCTGCAGTTATTATATAAAGCGCCTTTGTCCGAGTAAAGAGCATTTTTCACAGGTGTGCACGCCGTGATTTCAAACCTCCAAACTGAGAGTCGTCGCATGGAGACTTACAAGCGCAGCTCGTACTTCCGTCTGGATCCCGTCCTATGTGTCATATTTTTGCATCTTGATTATTTTTGGATGATTCCACCCTGCGATGTGCACGTACCTTACATATCTTTACATACGGATGGGGTTTGTGTTGGTGCAATCTTCTTTTGCGAAAGACCATCTTACCGCTGCTAAATGTAGACTGCCGGCAGCTGCCTTAACCTTATCCTAACCCTAACCCTCCGTTTCTCGCAGCCTAACCCTAACCTTTCACTTCTTCGGGCTGGATCCAGACTTAGGTAAGTGCTTGAAATGAGTTACTCCTGGGCTAAACCATGGTGATTGCAGGGGAGTCATATTTCATCTATTGCAAACAGTGTTAGAGATGAGAGGCGATGTTTCCTATCCCAAGTCTAAATAACAGTGTGATAGTAAAGCTGTTTTTAGTTACCTTATGACACTTTAAGAGTGCCATAGAGCTACTTTACCTTACCGTGCGTAGTTTCCTTCTTAAGAAACTTCTTAAATTCCTCCCCCCTCCCACTTCTACCTAAACACTCCCCGAGCATAAGCACACCTCCCTCTTCTTAAACTACTCCGTTTGGTCTTTAAATACTGCACGGAGGCAATGTACATACCGAACATCGGAAAGCTAGAAGCTTGTGCTTCTTAAACGTGAATCAGGTCCCAGATTCTCAGGATCTCCATGCATTGGATGTGGCATAATCTGTATTTGCAGGTCCACAATATTCACACATCAAGGATCTCACAGCTAGACATTGCCCCCGGAGGATCCGGTTTTATATCTGGAGAACGGATCTCCAAGTGTCAGAATTATGACCCCACTTAATAAGAAAAAGTCCTTTTATTTTCATATAACTCAAACATTAGAATATTTTTCCCCAGGATTGAAGTATTTCACTTGTTTCACAACCCACTTGTGACTCACATAATAAGTTCCACTGCCAGGATCATAACAGCCCCGTTCATCTGGAGCACTGGAGGAGCCCGAGTCTGGTCCCGGAGACCACACAACAGTTTGTTAGGGTCTGCGTTACCTCCTCTCACCCCCTTAGCGGCGCTCAGTCATGTATGGAACAGGGAGATAATGAAAACATTTTGGCCGAGACAGACTAAGATTCATCAGCCAGGGCAAACACACGGTGACGGCACCAGTGTGGCGAGATCTCTGTGCCCATAAAACTGAAGCTTCCTGGCAGAGGAATTAGTAAAACACTGAAAAAGTCGAGCTGGTCGTCTTAGCCAAGTCATGGGGCGACCACATGCAATTATCACTCAGAAGAAGAGAAAGCCATAAATTCAGCTGCTACAGACTGTAAATCAAGAGCAAACCAAATCCCTCTCCTGTGTCATGCTGCTTTGTAGTGTCTGATGCAGGGTTGCATCACGTAGGATTTATTAGGGCCCTCCGAAGTGTAGAATGCATACCATAGGTCAGGCCTGGCTCACGCATGGCTCTTCGGTGTATCTTAAACTACGAGTCCCAGCATGCTTTGTCAGGTATGAGCTGAACTGAACCTTTAAGGCTAAAGCATGCTGGGACCTGTAGTTTCACTACAGCTACGGGTTGGCCAATCCTGTCATAGACCATTTAGCAGAAGGAAGGGCCTGTGTGTCCGCACCGTGGATGAGGCCTTGTGATTGGATTTTGTGTAGGGGATGTGGTTGCCGGATTGGTCAGTCCTATTTAAAAAATTATACAGCTATGAGCTGAACGACGTCTGTATCATTGTGCGAAACCCAATGAAATAGAAAATTACTATTGGGAACGGGATCTTATTTTGCCTTTCCCAGTAACAACAGGCTGCGGCTGTTGTGGCATTTTATAGGTTAGGTTGTGGTGATCTAAGGTTAGGGCTTAAGGGGAAGGTGAGGGTTAGGCTGCGGGAAATGGGCGGTTAGAGTTTAGTTGAGGAGCATGGACAGTTAGGGTTAGGCTGCATGGCATGGGCAGTTAGGGTTAGGTTGCAGGGCATGGAGGATTAGGGCTGAAGAAGGGAAAGGTTAGGGTTAGACTGCGGTAAACTGAGAGTTTGGAAAAGGTTAAGGATAAGTGACCGGATTCACAACCCAATAATTTTACAATTCTAGCTACTACGCATTAAAGACCGCATGTGCGCAATCTACGTAAAGAAACGCTACACAGATTGCATAAAATAGTTACTACACATGCGTAGTAGCTAGAATCGTAAAATTAGACACGTATGTGAAAAATTACGCGGTTGTGAATCCGGTCCAAGCTAAAAACAACTTACCTTTCGGTGAATGACTGTGCGCCTTTAGGAATCGCATCAACACCACTTTCTGGAAACTGACAGCAATTGCCGTCAGTCTACATTCAGCGCCCGTATGGTGGTTTTTTGGAAAAAAAAGACCATTGCACCGGCAAACCACATCTTTGTGTGGACAGTATAAACGCAACAGTTGATCATATTCGGCATATTAAGAGCCAAAGAGTCTAATTCCAAGATGAGCATATTTTTGTCTTATTTTTCAGTTGCAAATGAATGCAGAATAAACTAATTAACATCACTAATATTATCATTAGTAGTTACACTGGGCAGGTTGGAACCCCCACAGATACATAATTTTCAGTAGATTATGTTACGTATAATTGCATAAACATGACCTTACACTACTAGGGTCAATATTGGAAAGACGGCAATGTCTTTAAGTCGCATGGTACTTTTGGCCTGGATTATGGGCTTCGGAGTGTGTCAACTCTCTCGGGGTATGTAGGAATTAAACTACAAGGTACAGCAAAAACCGTTACTCCCCCTCAACTAATCCGGTTCTGTATGATATACCTGTAAGGGGAAGAAATAGGATCATATTAATATTGAAAGAAAGAGGACAAGAGGAAGAAATAGTGAAATCTCTTTGGAAATATACTTCATCTGACTTTGTGGAGATTCACCTGTAAGCGCACTTATATAGGAAATCTTTTGCGTTTGCCCTCAACTAATCAGTCTCCAATTAGATGTTTGCATTGCTAGAAATTTTTTTTAGGATACAGTGGCCACTGTGATCATGCTGTTAATGATACTGAGAGAGCCAAAAGCAAATATTCAGCTGTCTCTATTTAGAAAATAGTGCTAATTAAAAAAAATATTTCATTCATTCGGAAACCAGGGGAAAGGAAGTTTTAGTGATAGGCTGCAGGGGGAGAGGGTTAGGGTAAGATGAATACTCACCATTCGGCTCGGAGACTTCATTCCAGGGAGGATCGACTGCTTCTCCTCAAGGCCGAAGCAATCGATTTGGGAGCAACTTAGGAATTTGCTGGTATGTAACGACCCTTTTGAAAAAGGACCATTCATACCTCCGACATACACCCAAAAGATAGTGACCACAGTCCTGTAATTTCCTTTCAGATTTCTGGACTGTCGGACAATCCTGCAAGCTGGTGACACACAGATCTGTCACCTGGCCATACACCCCCCCAATAAATTAAGAAGGTAACACCTTCTTCTGTGCAAAGCTCAGACATGAGAATTGGGTTGGAACCTGGGGGCATCACCTCCTTTCAGAGGTGATGTTTTTTAGACTTGGGCTAGGAACCATCACCTCTCAACTCTAACACTATTTACACCAGGTGACATTTCCCCTTCCCATTCAATTCATCATGGTTTTGCCCAGGTGTAATTTTCCACCTGATTTTCTCTTATTTAAATACTCTGAATCCGATCTAAGATTGGAGGGTAAGATGTTTATTTAAGATAGAACATATTCCAGTTGAAATAACATCTACAATAACATGACACCCTACGATTAAAGCGATGTTGCAGGGTTTTCTGAAGTTCCGACTAGGTTCTGTATCAGCGTGTGTACACTTGTACCCAGTACCCCCAAATCGCCACTCGAGCAGGTCCACAAACTTCACTGAAGAGTATTGAGTTCATCTGTTCGTTAAATCATGTTACAAAAGTTTGAAATAAATGATTGATATATCAGGGGAAATACTCCACTTGTGTAAACATTTATGTTATAATACTTTTCGGGTTACAGCTTGAGAAACATTTGATATATAATCCAAATTTTAGAAAAGATGATGGTGTCCTCTAAACGGTCAACTTTTTTGATTTATGGACCGGATCCACACCTCTGCATGTGTTCCGTACCTGCAAGGGTGTTTAAATCCACACGAGAGAGGGGAGTGAATTCCCCCTCTCACTCCCCTATTTCTTAAGAAGTGTGACTTACATTGCCATAAGGCATCCTTAAATCACATTTGCGTATCTGCGGTTTGTCCAACTACTGATCTGCTCATAAGTGGGATATCCATCTCACACTGTAAAATTTAGGGGAAGCCCTGTCCCTTTCTACTTAAACTCTATTGTATGGAACGTTAGTAGACCTAATGGAGAACGTATGCGCCTGTAGCCATTATTTTGCCGAAATGTTTAAAAATCATAATTCAGTCTGAGCGTCTCTATCTTACTCTGTTAGGCTTGTCGCAGGGTGGTAGTGAGATTATGCCAATTATGGAGCAGACATCGAGTTTTTTGTTGGGAGTCGGGAGCATTCTGTAGTGTGTGGCTGCTTTATGATAACTCTTAGCTGCCAGATGCCAGTCTTTGGGAACGGTTACAAAGAAAACACGCATTGATATCTGATATTAGTGAAGCCCTTCAAATCTTTTGTTGGTTGGCTCTTAATTTTCATTGTAATTATCATGTTGTCCATTAACAAATCTGTGTATTGTGTCTTATTTCTAGTGTTGTACTAATAATTTTCTTATGCTACGTCTGTAACTAACCAGCCATCTTGCTTTCTAGCTCTCTGATGCCACGAACGTCTCGGCCATAATTAATTTGTCGCCCTCTCGGTCCAGCCTCCATGTATGTATGGTCGTCCTGTGTCTCTGCACCTGCATGTTACGCCAAATGCACAGAAAGCACTCACTTGTATCCTCTGACCAATGAACAGATTGCAGAAATCCTGAATAAGTAATGTGAGGTTGACCATATACATTAAGTCATAGCAACCATAGAATCTTTAATTTACTATGTCACCATGGGTGATCCCTTGGTATTAGACACTTCTCTAATGTCCTTTTACAAGTTACTGTCACATGATTACGCTTTATTTCTGTGCCAGGATCTACATCTGCAGACCCTCTGACACGACCCATTCCACCAGTGTCACGATTCCTGCTATGTTCTTTATGTTATGTTTTTATTTTTGTTTAACTTTCTGTTCACATGACTCTTCCCAGTTCTTGCACTTCCTGGTCTGCTGCAGGTATTTTTCCACACGGGTGTGGCTCAATCCCTTGCTAAACTATCTGCTCAACTGCCTTATTTAAACCCCTCACTGTCAGCATTCCCCTGTCAGAACAACAAGTAAACTTAGCCTGCTGATTTGTGTCCTCGAGCTTGCTCATGTGTCTGGCTTCCTGATTCCAGGTCATGCTTCACTCCTCGATTCCAGAATCTACCGTGTCCAGTGTTCTCTATTGCTAATCCTTGTTCCTGTCACTGTCGGTACTCAGTTAGTGTGCTCCTGTATCTCTGGTTCCAGCTCTGTTCTGCTTCCCGATTCTGCTGTTATATCCAGCTTCTGTAACAGTGCCTCTGCTACCTATAGCTACTACTACTGTGCACCTCGGATCCTGTTACACCAGTAAAGCATCTGTGTGCTTGTTCAGATGGCTGCAACATGCCACTTGCTTGCAGCCAAATCCATCCCCACCATCAGGGGCTCTGGTGAAAACCAGTATTGTGGTTAGGCTCCGGGCCTCTGGATCGGCATAGTCCATTTAGGACTGGTGTTGAGCCTAGATTGTAACAACCAGGTACACCGTACTCTGCTTTTGAGCTTCCAACTGTCACTCACCTGGTATTAATCAATGAACTGATATTTGAAAAACAACAAAAGTGGTTACCATAGTAACGGACAATTAGAAGCTCAGGAGCAGAGTATTTTGTACCTGGTAGAATAGGTCATGTTGGAGGGTCTGTGACTTGTCTTAAAGAGCATATGGGCTTAACCAACCAATCAAAGACTGGGCATATGTCTAGCCTTTTGCGACAGGAGCCTGGCCACTAACCCTAGGAACCAACTCTTGTACCTTTGTTCCCTTTAGCAATTGTTTGGGAGGTGTAACTTCAGAAATAGTATTATACAGTTTTGCTGATACTCATGAGAGACTGGAATAGAGGCAGCATAGATGTATCTCCCAATATTTAGAATCCCCATATGGTTCCACCACAAATGTCCGTATTTGGTCCATACTCCATTCTTTTTCTCATAAAACTCCCCCCCCTCCCTAGTTGGGAGTTGGCAGAGAGCAGTGTTGTACCCACAAATAAGAATGGGCCCATCCTGACAAGCTGGTTTTTCCTCCGTTATCTGTATGCACTGGATCACTTCCATTCATGTTACCCCATTGGAAGACATTGTGAGCCATCCTTATTAATGAGGGATAACACTTGCAACACAGTTCTCACTGTTCCAGGTGTCCATACTGGGGTTATGCACATATGAGGGGCGGGATGTAGCTGACGGCAACGGCAATTCCATTTTCAACACTGATACAGCCAGTGACGTCATTGTGGCCATACCAACGCCGGCAGCTTTTTAATAAAGATTATTTCAATATCAGAATGGGTACAATGAATACGGCCCCATATGAGCGGAGAGCTACACCCATGAGTGTCCCTCCATATCTAACACAATATACAGCTATACAGACGCCTTCTCCATACACACTGGCCCTGATTCACATTTAATAACGTTCCTAAATATACGTAGGCCACGTTTTTGATGTTTTTGTGCGATTTGCACATACGTAAGCCAGATGTTACGCAAAAGGAAACCTCCATACCTAGTGACCTCCCTAAGAAGGAGTGGGCCAGTAGTCCAGATGAAGGAAGTTAAGAAAAGTGAATGGGGGGGGGGTAATTTAAATGAGGCTGAATGGGCGGATTTAGGAAACGCCGTTCTTACTTAAGCAAACTCCGCACAAAGATACACACAGAGAATTAAAGTAGCCCTATAGTAGATCCTCCCATCATTCTCCCAAATTGTGAGGGATAATTCATTAGTAAATCCAGTAAAATACACCTTTGCGATATTTGCTATGCTATTATTGCTATGCTTTATCTTACCTGATTTATGCTATTCACTCACTGTGATATTCCTGCCATAACATGTCTAAATCTTTTAGTGAAATTGGATTAATATGTAATGAATTTTTGTATAAAGTACAGTGTGCGCCTAATAAAAAGATTTTGAAAAAAAAAGTGGCCTTATGGTGGCGGAAATCTGCAAAGCTCCAGTTTTGCGAATCCGCACTGACTAATTTCCTTCTTACCTGTGGATCAGGGCCACTGAATGGAAAATGAGCGTTATCTCAGAGAAGATGGGAAACTGATAGGGGGGAGGGGGGACTTACTATACACCAAATAAACATTTTCTGGGATTTCCATAGAACTGACTTATCATTGTCTGGGTTATTTACTGAGTGAGAGGACCCTAAGAGAGGCTGATCAGGGAATTGGTGACAAGGAACGGAGGGGGTTAAAGCTAGCCGCCGGCTGATGTTATTTTTCCGTTTGGTTCGCAGAAGTCCTGCACCCTTTTATAAGCCCATAAAGAGATCTGGCTGTTTCTTTGTGTTGCGGTGGTTCCCCCGGGTCCTCACACACTTTATGCTCACATAAAACACAGGCTTGATCATGAAGCCAGGGCAGCGTTTTCCATCGACTTCTTTACCCATAAAGCACTTCAAAGTAATCCGTAGAAAGTGCGTCTGACGCAGGTGTAAGTGGCATCTGTCGCCCTTAATGAGAGGATCTGGGAATAACAGATGTTTCTATTGTTCTTTACTGCTGTGACGCCTGAACGTTTACTACCACAGTCAGTGAGAGACCTGACACAACGTGAGAGCCGTACATTGTGTTATATACAACATCCCTATTCCCAGTGATACTATTCCGGCTTTTACACAACAGCAATCATCCCAGTGACGCCAACAACAATCATCCCAGTGACACCAACAACAATCATCCCAGTGACGCCAACAACAACAATCATCCCAGTGACACCAACAGCAGCAATCATCCCAGTGGCGCCAACAACAGCAACAATCATCCCAGTGATGCTATTCTCTCTAATATACAACAACAATTATTCCAGTTACACTATTCCCTCATATACAATTATTCCAGTTACACTATTCCCTCTCATATACAATTATTCCAGTTTATACAATTATTCCAGTTACACTATTCCCTCTCATATACAATTATTCCAGTTACACTATTCCCTGTGAATTGGAATACACCCAGTTACTCCTGTGCGGATTCTTGTAACCGGTCCTATATTCCCATAGGGGTAGTCCAGCTCTGCAGGGTTGTCGAAGGGTGATGACTGAGTTCTATTGGTTGGCACTGCAATAAGGACTGGAAACGGGTGAGAGGAAAGATCTCAGATAGTGTCCGCTAACTCGCACACTTAACACCTTCCGTGCTTCCAGGTGATGTCATTTTCCTGTTGAGGGATTCCACCAATAGCTTGGGACTGGGCTGGGACTGAGCAGACGGTTAAGTGACATTTTAGAACATCCAGTGCCCAACTACGGGTAACTCTGGATCAACCCCTGGTTATTAGTATAGTCAGAAGCACTAATCATATGTAACGTTTGTTCATTGGTCACTTGCGTCAGGACCGCTCCTCTGGCCAGAGACGGAGAACTAGATGTATACATAAATGTCCTCATGAATGGTGTAGCATAACGAGCACTATACTGAGCATGAAATATTGAGCCTTTCTATCAGATTTACATTGAATTCCTCACTTTGGAGCGGATTCACACTTGTATTCGCATGTATCCGCACCTACTTCTCCAGGACCTCCCCTACCCCGTTCATATTTTTAGATACCGTTTGGCGCTTATGCCACAGGGCTACCTTATCTATCCGTGCGGGCACTGCCTCAACTACCCCCCCCCCCCACCTCCCCGGGTAATCTGAATCCCTTCCCACTTCTACCTAATCACTCCCCCGCGTCAGCATTACACCGCCTCTTTCTCACTAAACTACTCCGTGCGATCTTTAAAGACAATCTACGTACCTAATTGTGTATATGTCCTACTACACATGCGTAGAAGATCATATCAGGAATCTCCGCACCTAGGAATCGGACGCTTCTTAGGTGTGAATGCCCTTTGCACCTTATCCAGGTCTCCTTAGGTTCTTTAGGCACTGAAACTCCACACGTGAGAGAATCGTGCATTCCCCTGTCACATACGTAATTCTGGACTGCCCTTACTGTAGGATTTGAATATGAAGGCCAGCCCACTGCGCTTATAAGCGATCGGTCTTGTACGCCTCAGTTACTGAACGGCAGGACATACTCAATCAGCTTCCGAACACCCAGCGTTCACTACGTAGCTCAGCGTTCTGGGCTTGGCCACTGACTTCAATACAGCTGAGTTATGCAAACCGCTTGCCTAAACCATCTGTTGTACGAAAGTCTGTATCCGGTCCTTCATCTAGAAGACTTTTCCCAGTCATTCGCTGTATGCAGGGCCTGGGGATGTGCATGGAATGGGTGGAAAGCTCCAGCACTAGAAAAACACTAACGATCTAACCAGCTTTTTTTCTTTCCTTTACGGCTGCAGAAGCTTCTCTGGGTAAGATACCAGGCACCCGCGGACTGCGGAATTCCCTAACACTGCCATCATGGCTGACTGTGGTTTTCTTGTTTTGTGTTACGGGAGGAGGACGATGAAATGTAATTTATGATAAACGCACATTCAAAACAATGTCTATTCAGGAGGTTAAATTAAAGCCCGTATGGCTGTCTCAAGCCAGAAATCCAATAAGCCTCTATTAGATTTTCTCCATTAAGTCAGTGTGATGGAATTCTGCGGATTACTAAAATAGACATCATTATTTGCAGGAATGTTTCATGAATCCTGACCAGGATCTCGCGTTTCCCCGTGCAGAAATGTAGAGTTACTGCCTGCTGACATGGCTGCAGAAATGTGTCTAGAGTTTTTTTTACTAACGCAATGAAAAATGACCTTAGTGCCTAATGACTGCTATGTACATAAGCTTAAATCTTTATTTTTACCCACAAATCATTATTTTACATTCTTAGATATTTATATATTAAACGAAAGGACATTATTTTAAATTAATATAATCATCGTCATCATCATCATCATCATTATTATTATTTTATTATGGGCTCACAACTAGCAGTTGAAATTACTGGGAAGGAGAGGGATCTAGGAGTCACTATGTCATGTGACTTAAAGGTATACAAGCAATGTAACAAAGCCATATGAAAGACAAGTAAGATGCTTGGTTGCATAATTGCAAACAGTTAAGAATGGAATAAGAGGGAAGACATGGAGATATCTTTGGAGTATGGTCCAGGGTGAATCTCCTATAGAATCCAGAAGGATGCTGTCTGTGTTTGCTTTGCTTTGCTTCATAGTAATGTGGAGCTCTAAATAATTGCTTTTGTTTTGGGATGGGTAACATTTTTCAGTATCAGTTTGGGGGAATTGGATGGGACCTATTGTTATTGCCAGAACACTGGCGATTATGGGGTGTGATTCGCCACTGAGAGCGGCCCTTTTCCGACAGGGCCGTTTTCGACACCCCGTTTCCAAGTAGGTACCAGAAATGACTGTTCCTGCCCCGCTGGAGTGAGGTATGTGAAGATCCCTAGAAGGAATCCCCAGCGCCAACATTGTATTTCCACAACCCCAACCCTTATCCAAATGCTCATCCTAACCCTCTCCTTCCATTACCCTAACCCTCCCTTCCTTGCAGCCTAACCCTAAGACTCCTCTTCTATACTGCATCCCCTCCCCGCAGCCTAACCCTAAGACTCCCCTTCTACACTGCATCCCCTCCCCACAGCCTAACCCTAAGACTCCTCTTCTATATCCCCTCCCAGCCTAACCCTAAGACTCCCCTTCTACACTGCATCCCCTCCCCACAGCCTAACCCTAAGACTCCTCTTCTATGCTGCATCCCCTCCCTGCAGCCTAACCCTAAGACTCTCCTTCTATACTGCATCCTCTCCCCGCAGCCTAACCCTAAGACTCCTCTTCTATACTGCATCCCCTCCCTGCAGCCTAACCCTAAGACTCCCCTTCTACACTGCATCCCCTCCCCACAGCCTAACCCTAAGTCTCCCCTTCTATGCTGCATCCTCTCCCTGCAGCCTAACCCTAAGACTCCTCTTTTTAAACTCCATCTCCTCCCCACTAATATGTCCAGTCGGATCCCGGATTGGGTGCTGCGCCGGAGCTTACGTCGGGCCCGATTTTCAGAAACCTAATAAATGGATAAGTTGCTGGAAAATAGATTCTGATACTTACCCATTCATTATAAAAACTTTCTAATTAGTCACATTTTTTTAAAATAGAAACAGACGACGATTAGCTGTCGGCTGTCTGTCTGTCACAAACGTGACTTTCTTAGTGGCGAACGGAACACTAATCTTGTAATTACACACAGGTTACAACGTACATAGAAAGTCATGGAGGTTATAACATTGACTTTACTTTGTATTTGTCATTGGGAGAAATTTCTTCAGATGTCACAAATGGAATAATTTATTCAATGAATAATACTTTGTTGTGCATTTAATGTGATGCTCTTTGGAGCTTAGTTATTCCTAATATATAAATAATCAATGAATAGAGCAGACTGACCAACAATCTACAACTGAACTGCTATAAGCTTTGATCAGTAGCCTTGTCAAGCCATGTTCTATTAGTGTCTAGCAAGCACTTAATACATGAAAACTGATTGATCATTGGTTGCTTTAAGTCAATTTGCCTTTGCGTTATGTTAGTACGTTCAGTAGACCCCAATGTTTTAAAAACCTTAAGAGTTTCAAACCTGAAAGTAGAAGTTGCTAACTCTCTCTCCCCTCTCCACAGGAGGAAGAATTCATTGACTGGTGGAGTAAGTTCTATGCATCCATAGGAGAAAAGGAGAAGTGCGGAACCTATCTGGAGAAAGGCTTTGATACACTGCAGGTCAGAGGAACCTTACTCCATGATTTTCTACTTGGGGAGGGTTATACTTTTATTAGTAATATCACTACACGAATCTTATGCAGTGTTAGGCAATCTCTGGTGCAGGTCTGAGGTCTATGTCTGTCCCTACAGTCTCTTATACAGTCCATTATACTCATAATTCTCTAGTACTATGAGAGGGGAGAGGTGGCTCATTCAAGGCTATGTAGGGGTAGACATATTGGTCCAGATCCAAAGCTACGTTTTCATTACGTTTCCTAGCGTAGCGTATTTGCTAGGCACTCCCCTTGTCTCCCCCCTCGGCCGTACATGTTACGCTTTCCAAACCCTACCTGAACTTTTCAAAGCGTAACTCTTGTCGGCCATAATGGCTGCACGTACTTACACACTAAACACGCCCATACTGTACGATTTAAATGCCTCCCCCGCATCCAAAGCGTAATTACTGGTGTCGTGTGTCTGACACGCCCCTTTGTTCGTAGTTACGCTGTTGATAGTAGTCTGGTACGTACGTTCGGCGTTATGTTTCGTAACATCTGCCACGCACATGTGCGGTACATGCAAAATAGCGTTTTTACATCTCCGGCTAGCGTATATACGCAAGCGTACTTAGTTCTGGATCTACCCTAATGTGCTATTATGTGGTTCTCTGTGTCATCTGCCATATGCTTATCTGATAATGATCTGAAATCATGTGTCATGGGTCATTCCTGAAATCACCTAATGAATAAATTTTGTCTTAAAGTTTTCAAAGAATAAAGTTGAGAAATGTAAGCTCTGAGACTAACTATTAGGTCCGACAATGCCTATTTCCATATATGGCATAAGGTGAAATGCGTTGTTCAACATTTTCCTAATTTTCCACCGCAGCTTCGTTGCCAGAGAAACCAAATCAAAACCATTGCTCTGAGATCATTCTGATGAATTGCGGAAGTAATTAAACAGCCTCAAAGGTCATCAACGGATGTCAGACAGTTCTTGTAGTAATGAGTAAAAGTTAATGTAGCTTGTCTGATGGACAGATATATGAAGTCATCATAGTACATTACATTAGAATGATTTCAAGCTGTTTATTCTTTTCAACTTCGGAAATATATTTGAGCAGGTCTATACCTCTGAACTTTTCAGACAATACAAATGTGTTACCTAGAAGACTGCAAACACTAGTTATGGAAGTTTCACCCTTCTACAATGGCAACCTACAGGAAATAGATGTTATGCTCAACAGATTAGTTATTTGTAAACACTGGGGTAGATATATTAAACCACCTAGAAAGGAAAGTAGAACTTTTACAAATAGTCACCGATCGGATGCTAGCTATCTGTTATCTGAACATTCTAGAAGCGTATGGGTATGGGTTTATTCAATCTTTTTGTGTTAATGGCATCATTGTAGTTTTTTGAGTTTTCTTATGCTAATTAAACACTTATCACCACAGAAAAACAACTCAGAACAGGTGCTCGGAATTAATTGCTACTCCACTAAATAAAAAAATATATATAATGAAGAAAAAAATATATATAAAACTATAAATAAAACCTCCCAGTTAGTGCGGATAGCTGCAGGTATGGGGGTGCGGCAATTACACCCTAAACAAACCTCAAGAATAAAGAACATATATATATATATATATATATATATATATATATACACACCCGCGCTGTTAACACACCAATAGGGTATATCAAAAAACTATACAATGCAGGACTCATACAAAGTAAAAACAGTTATTTATTAATACACATAAAAAATAAAGATAAAAAAAGGTGTGATACCGGTAATGCTGTTCAAACTAATGTCTGTATATGCAATGTTAATGACACTAATTATAAAATAATTATTAATTAAATACTTGCTAAACAAGTACAGTCCATGCACACTGATTAGATAAAACATTATAACTACATGGCTAATATTGTATAGGTCACTATAAAAGCTCTGACCCATCAAGGCATTAACTTCACAAGACGTCTGAAGCTGTCCTATGGTAGGTGGCATGAAGACTATAGCAGCCTCCATGGTTTGTACTTGTTTTTCCCCACTTTCCAAAGATGTTCAATCAAAAAGAGATCTGGGGAATTTGGAGACCAAGGGCTAGATTTCAATCAAAAGTAGAGATGTTGCCCATAGCAACCAATCAATTTCTAGCTGACCTTTTCTAGTATGTAATAGGAAAGTGAGAGCTAGAATCTCATTGGTTGCTACGGGGAACATCTCTACTTTTTATTTGCCAGTTCAGTAAATATAGCTTAAGTCAACACCTTGACCTCTTTGTCATGTTCCTCGAGCTATTCAAGAATAATTTTTGCGTTGTGGCAGGGGGCATTATCCTGCTGAGAGAGGCCACTGCTATCAAGGAATACCATTGTCATGTAGGGGTGTAAAGGATCTGCGGCAATGTCTTGGTTGGTGGTATTCACCAAAATAACATTCAGTCAATGACAAGTCTCAAGGTTTCCCAGCAAAACATTGCCCAGAACATCACACGGCTCCACCGGCTACCTCCTTTCCCTAGTGCATCCTTCACCTATCAGTGGTTTTGACTTATCAGTGTATAGGGTCATTATAGATCTACACACAACTTGGAGGAAAGCCACCAGCGTGCTCTCGATCATGACCTCCGTTGGATTAATCTTGTGAGGAATTCTTAAGAAACCAGCAGAGCAACGATGCTTCCAGAGATCACACGATAAATAAGAAAAACCTGGAGAAGAAGCCTCGTCCTGCCTTAATTTGTTTTGGACGGAGTTAGACTCTTGGAATATACAACTTGATAATTACATTATGGCTACTGGTAGAGAGCTGTCACCATCGCAGTTCATCTCATTCTCTGGAAGGGCAACTACATTTTCTTGGCTCCGACATGGATGAAAGTAGAGGAAAAATAACAGTCACCGCTTGAAGCATCAACATATCTGAGGATAGAACAGTGGAGATTGGAACTGTCCGGTTGCCAAAATACTGACTCTTAATACAGAATACAAAAACGAATATACAGAGCAAGACCAGTATCCTGCGAGGGTCCCAGAGGGTTTGTTTGTATTATTGTTTGGATATAGCAAAGTACAGTAGGTTCCAAGTTTTGGTTCAACTTTTTTATTTTACGAAGGTCGTTTAATATAAACCTGATTTGCAGCGTCTGAGCCAGGAACGAAATGACCGACTGTTGTTCCAGGATTAAAAACAAATAACAAGTGGCCATGTCCATTAACCGTGTAAAATAGAGGAAAAAAAACTGCAATTGTCTACGTTGTAAGGTGAATGCACTGGTGAAAATAAAGGGTGGGATGGGAAGAGGGTCATGAGAGAGCGTCCATCTGTTAGCCTTGCTGTAACAAAATGACCCAGAGATACCTGTTAGGTCACATGCTCACAAGTTACTGGATCCTAAGTTACGATTGGTTTGTTTTTGAAAGTGTGATCTATGGTCTCCATGCGTCCGTATGGGCAATCCGCCAACCCCTTCCCCCGCCCACATGCTATTGTCTTATGGCCCTACCACTAGGGGCAGCATGGGGGTCTGGATTTATTCTATGTCACTTAATTGTTCTAGGTGACCTGTACCCATTTAAGCACTAGGCAAAATGTTTGATTCCCCTTTCTTTATTATTATCGCTTATTTATATAGCGCCGTACACTGTCCGCAGAGCTTTACAAAGAACATTGGAGGAAACCCACACAGACACAGGGAGAACATACAAACCCCACACAGACCAGGCCTAGTCTGGGAATCAAACTCATGACCTCAGTGCAGTGAGACACAATGCTACTCACTGATCCACTGTGCTGCCCCTCAGGGGATTTTTAAATGCAATACAACCCATTGCAAAACAACTGCTCTTTTTCTCTATGTCCTATCCGCAGTTGCATGTCATAACCGAATCATGCAACTCTGGATGGGGCGTACAACGCATCCGCGTTCCGTTTGCGCACCACGGAATGGATCCACACCCCTGTATGTTTTCTGTACATTTGGGGGGTGTTTCAATCAGTACGAGAGAGGGGAGTGGTCTTCCAACAATCACTCCCTTCTCTCTTTTGTAAAAAGTGTGACTTACGCTGCCACCAGGCATCTTTAAATCACACTTGCGGATCAGCGGGCTGTGGTCACACCCACACTGTAAAATTTAAATGCTTCCCCCCGCCCACCGCAGCGGGTGGAGGGAAAGCACAGCCCATTTGTATGGAATTTAATAACATAACATCTGGAGGGCACATGTGCCAAACAGCCCACTTACACACTTTTGCGTTCGTAAGTGGCTATTGTACGGACCTGTGGAACCAGTCCCCCTTTCTCAAAGACTTTGGGCCTGATCCAGAGCTACGATGTTGCGTTGAGCGTACTAACGCTCAGCATTACATCGTGGACTCCTCCTTACACTACCCCTGCCCCCAGAATACTTACCCTCACTTACGCCCTCCCAGCCTCATTACCCTCCCTCCCCCCGCCTCTCTACACTAACTACAGCGTAGTAACGCTGGGGGACGCCCCCTCCAGTGTTACTACGCTGGTGCTACAAACGATCGGGCGTTGCCATAGTTACGCCGGGCAACATCTGCCCGTTGCATGCGTAGATCGGCTTTTCATGCGTAGATCGGCTGTAGCTCTGGATCAGCCTCTTTGTATCAGTTCCCATGCGCGCAATCCTCTCCCATCTAGGTAGCTGTACTTTGGGGAGTGCAGCTCTTTAATTCTGTTAGTGCCAAATTAGAATTCTGTCTTGGCACCAGTTGGGAATTTTCATAGACCCTTATGTCCGGGAACCCCCCGAATTGGACTGTTCACCATCCCTGGTCCTCGACAAGGTTCCTGTGGTTTACACTCTATATGGTTTCCAGAGTTCAGCTATAACCCTCGTGGAAGGGTGAGCAGCTTTATAGGGAACAGAAATGCCGTTTAAGCATCTGAGACGCCAGAATTAGTGTGGGAACCTTTGGGGTGTTGTTAACTTAGTCCTTTTGACCACACAAAGACAGAACACAATTTAATAGACTGCTTGGACGAGTTGCAAGATCTGCACTTCAGTTGGCATCGGAATGGCTTTTGGCCTCCTGTACTGTAAATTATGGTTATTGCAGAATAATAATTATTTGGCTCAGCTACAACTCCCAGTATAGAAAACGCGTGGAAAGGAAATGGCATAATTATTAAACTGTTACTTTCTAATATAATATCTAATTGCTGTTACAGGACATTTCATTCTCCCGTTTAACCATTTGTGCTTCCAACTGTCGTCATAATAATGAATAATGTTTATATGTCTTCCAGACAGATGTTATTAATGATGCCATATATTATTATTCTATTATACCATTTCTCATTTCTAAACTTACCTTCTACTTCAGCCCACAACACACCTCGTTCTCCAGCCACAGCTCACCTGCTACCCCATGTTCAACTCACCTGGTTCCCCAGCCACCTTCAACTCACTTAGTTCCCCATCCACAACTCACCTCATATCCTACATTCAACTCATCTGGGTCCCCAACTTACCTGCTATAACATGTTCAACTCACCTGGTTCCCGAGCCACCTTCAACTCACCTGCTACCCCAGCCACAACTCACCTGCTATCCTACATTCAACTCATCTGGGTCTCCAACTCACCTGCTATAACATGTTCAACTTACCTGGTTCCCCAGATACAACTCAGCTGGCTCCCCAGCCACAAGTTATCTGGTTCCCTAGCCACAAATTACATGCTACCCCAACTTCAACTCAACAGGTTCCCCAGCCCACAACTTACCTGTTACCACAGCCCACAACACACCTTGTTTTCCAGCCACAGCTCACCGGCTACCACAGCCCACAACACAAATGGGGCCTCAGCCACAACTTACCTGGTTCTACATCCACAGCTCACCTGGTCCTCCAGCCACAGCTCACCTGGTTCTTCAGCCACAGCTCACCTGGTTCTCCAGCCACAGCTCACCTGGTTCTACAGCCACAGCTCACCTGGTTCTCCCTGAAACGTCGGTGACTAGTGGCAATATGCCATAATAAACTCTGCAGCCGGGAAGGCTATTTTGCATTTTGTTTACAAAGTCTCTGGAGTGACTTCTTTGCATTTTTCTCTACTTTATCTTATTGGAAGAGCACCCGAGCAGTTCTTTTTTATGGAGCAAAGGAGGAGTGACGATATATATATATACATATATATCATTTATTTATTTTTTATAATATCTTTATCTCCGCCATGATACATTCAATGTTGTGGTTTTGGCTGTATCTTTGCTGAATTAGCCACCGGAACAGGTGTGATAGAACCATGTTAACAGGGGCTAATTGGCCATAGGACTTACAGGGAATTTTCCCAGTAGGCCAGAGGCCACTCGGCAGCCCGTGTTTTATTTGAATTCCCCCGTATTAATATATTGTAACCAATAAAAACAGAATAGTCGCAGTATCAAAAAAGTGGCAGGCATGTAACATTCTGAAAGGACCATCAATTTCATAAGTTCACAATCGCTGTAGTGAATGGGCAAACAGGCAATAAACATGCATAAAACTCTCTGATACGATTATTTGAGTGTTTGGCATGCTTAAAAGCTATTTTAAGCAGAGCCAATCAGATATCAGAACTAAATAAGGTCCTCCCTCTTAATCCAGGATCATCAGTCCCAGCAGGAACGGTGTATGGCGCCTTTTATCTGACCTTTTCCTGGTGGGAAATAGTCCTGTTTATCAGGCCACCTCCTGCTGGGATTAATAATTGTGCTGGTACCTGACCAACTTTAGTTCTAACCAATGTATATAAAATCCAAAGCAGTAGTCCCGAATTGTAAAGCTACTATTTAGAGAATATTACCAATAAGATGTAAACAAATGTGATTATTTTATGGGAAATAAAGAGCTTTCTAATTATTACATATATGAACTTTATTTAAATATTTTGAATATTGTGTCTTTACTGGTTATTACAAATTGTTATGTAAATGTCTGTTTAGGTCCCAGATTCCCATGCTGCTCTGCCTTTTCTTTTTATAAGCAACAGACCGGTTATACACTATGCACCCAATCTAGACCTCCGCAAGTGGCATACGTGTGTGGGTCCTAAAGTCCGCATGGAAGAAGGTAGTGCACTCCCCCTGCCACTCCTCTCTCTCGTGCCAACTTTATGCGAGATACGCTGCCTTAAGCTCTGTACAACCTCTAATCTGCACATAAGTAGTTAAACCTGCCCCTATTTTAAAATTGAAATCTTCTCCCCCGCCCACCTTGGCAGGCGAAGGGGAAGAACTGCCCTGTTGTTCATAAATCCTATTATACAGAACTCACCATGTGTCCTCCCCTTTAGACACCCCACTTATGCACTTTGCGTGTGTAAGTGGGGTGCTCTTTGTAGGCCTGGATCCGGCCCTATATGATAATCAACCTAACTGCTGGGTAATTTTGTTAAACACTATTTATTTTATAATGTATGGCATGGACAATGACATCGGAATGGGAATGGACGAGGGGGCATCATGACCCCCACAAAATATGAAGGGGGCGCCACAAGGCCTGGAGACAGGGAGAGGCAGTAGCGCAGAACGAGGCCAGGCCAGTCATCCCCCAACTATGGAGACTGGCAGCTCATATAGGAAGTTGCCATGGCAGTTACATAGAGCAGTGATTGGACACAGCAAAGGAAAAAAAACATGATGGGGAGGCTGGTGGTACATAATGGGGTTACTGGAGAGCTAAAAACAAATGATGGGAGTATTGGGGGCTGGAGACACATGATGGGAGTACTTGGGGGGGGGCTGGAGAGACACATCATGGGAGTACTGGGGGTGCAGGAGACACATGATAAGAGGGTGCTGTGCTGGAGGCACATGATGGGAGTACTGAAGGGGGCGAGTACCTGGTGGCTGGTGGCACATGATGGGAGTTCGGGGAGGTGCTGAAGGCACATGATGGGAGTACTGCGGGGGAGGCACATGATGTGAGTACGGGGAGGTGCTGGAGGCACATGATGGGAGTACTGAAGGGGGCGAGTACCTGGTGGCTGGTGGCACATGATGGGAGTTCGGGGAGGTGCTGAAGGCACATGATGGGAGTACTGCGGGGGGCTGGAGGCACATGATGGGAGTACTGGGGGAGGATGGAGGTACATGATGGGCGCACTGGGAGTAAATGGGTAATGGGGGGGGGGGGGGGGTTCCTTACTTTGACAGGGGCTCGACGGACGCTGGACCCATAGATACACCATAGACTGGTACCTATAAGAGTTATGTCAGAAGGGCTAACAGCTGATGATTTTGGCTTGTGTTTCAAATGTGTGCACTTTCATAAATCTGCTGCATGCAACATATTACATGGGTGCTCTGGTCGTACTTATGGGCGATTCAAGTATAATAAAAAGGAGAATATTCACTAACATATTTGTGCTCACAAACAGTAGTCAAAATAAAATGACAACAAAATATACAAAACATGCAATAAAATAAACAGAACCAAAAAAACCTTTAATGCTGGTACTTACAAGAAGAGAATTTAGTAGAAAATACACGCAGAGACAAGAAAAAACTCAATAATATCACAGACGATCAGTCACCAAAGTAGCCACACTCCACCAACCACCACTAATGCCAAACAGGAAGTCTCCTATGTTTTATACAGGCTGGAGATGAACTCTCACAATGGGCCAGATTTACTAAGCTGCGGGTTTGAAAAACTGGAGATGTTGCCTATAGCAACCAGTCAGATTCTAGCTCTCACTTTCTTTTTACATAATAGAGAATGTCAGCTAAAATCTGATGTGGACAACATCTCCACTTTTCCAAACTCGCAGCTTAGTAAATCTGACCCAGTATCTCAGTGAACTCCGTCGATTTTGAAGCAGACTCTGTCGATTTTGGAAATCCAAAGCATAACATGTAAAAGATAAAAAATCATTGCCGTCGTTTGAAAATCGCTCGGCAAACACGTCCCTTCGTAAATTCAGGAGGAAAATGAAAATCCCCCCTTAGAAAATCTTGGCCCTGGTTTCCCATCCCCAGCTCACCTAGGACCTGATTCTCACTCAAGAACGCGATAGGTTCCTCAATATACGCAGCTGATAGCAATGAAACGCCCTCGGCACGCCCGGTGTTCAGGTTCTTATGTGACTTATGCATAACCGCACCTTCATTTGGTCATTTAAACGCCTCTCTTAACCCAAATCTTTGTATCTGCCGAGTTCACTATGCATGGAACGCCCCCCTCGCCATAACTACGTAACAGTTAGTGACGCCCGATCCTAAGGATCTGGTTACCCTAACTACGCCGGGCAACATCTGCCAAGGCAGAAATGCCGTTTTTACGCGTACGGCCACCGTAACTAGTGCGTAGTGTATAAGCACGGAATTTGCGAACTTAAGTCCAACGCAAATAGCCTACAAAAGTTACTACGCATGCTCTAAAATCATAAGAATTCTTAAGTGTGAATCAGGTCTCTAGTTCTTGCCTTCAACTTAACAGCTGCCCCAGCTCACAACACACATAGGCTTCCAGCCAAAACTCACCTAGTTCCTCAACTTCAACTCCGTCTCATAAGTCTCCTTCTACTACAGCCCTCAAGTCATCTGCTTCCCTGGCTCCGACACACTCAAAATCCACAGGCCAATCACCTGCATCCCCAACCTTCAAAGCTTTGCTAGAATCATCTCACCAGCTGCCTTTGGGTCCACATTTTTGCTTCTATTGGACCAGTAGAAAACCCGAAGTATATTGCTGAGATTGTAAATATCACATCTAATGGCAGCTCAGATTTTTTATACTTTAGTAGATGTTTTAGTTTGTGATATTGAATAAATTGCAGTGCACATGAGAAATAAATCTTTATAAATGGGATCATGTTTGACAGGTTCTGGACACAGAGCTGGAGACTGTAGAAGACTTTGAAGGGCTGTCAGACTTTTGTCGAACTTTCAAACTGTACAGAGGGAGAACGCAAGATGAGACGGAAGACCCCTCCGTGGTCGGAGAATTCAAGGTGTGTTACCACATGCTTTATATGCAGCAGCTGTTGTAACTTTAGCATTAACAATTTTTATTAATAAAAATTACAAAATACATTTTATATTTATAGTTTTGAAAAACTTTAAATGGTTTAAAAAAAATATATATATATTAAAACCACACAACTGATATAAACTCAGACTGTGAATCCTAAAGAGAAATGAAAGCAACGGGTCCCAGATTTAGGTGTCTATGGAGGATTTTACATGTTTAGCACATTCATGGAAATGAGCCAAAGTTTGCTATAATCAAAATCTCTCTGGAGGGCAAACAAAATGGCATCCAGACAAAGATGCCAGTCAGTCTGCTACATAGACATTGTCTCACAGATCTCAGAAAGAAAAAGGAAGAAGTGTAGTATGGACTCAGCTGTAAATATTTGTATTTAGTAATAGGGATATGTTCCATTTTCTGTCTTGTTTATTACTTCTAGGGATCTTTTAAAATCTATGGCCTTCCCGATGACCCGTCCGTTCCAGTGCCACCTCGCCAGTTTCGCCAGCCCCTTGCCAGAGGGTTACAGGAGTGCTTGGTGAGAGTCTACATTGTACGGGCACTAGGATTGCAGCCTAAGGACGGTAATGGCAAGGTACGCAACGCGTTTCACCACCAGTTTTATATCTGGAGTGTATCTGTCTGATGTATTGTGTGAAAAATAATTCTGATATATTTAGAAATCCAAACACTGTCCCACAGCAACAGGCGAATGAATCACGTACAGTAGGCCCTATGTCCCGTGTACCGCCACAGCTGCCGCGTGGGGTGGCAGTTGGTGGCCCATTTTAGACAATGATACAGCCTAAAGCCTAATTTTGTTTGTACCATTGCTTACTGCTTTTTTTATAATGAAAGCTTACATTATGGAACTGGGAACAGCGGTGCTCAGGTAAAGTTCGCTCAGAATCAGCGAAAATCCGGCCATAAATGGTGGGAAACTGCAATCATGGCCGGGAAAATTGAATGGTTCATAAATCATTAAACCTTTGTTTACTTAACAAGTATCTACTAGCCGCTTCCTACAGAGATCAGATAATGGCTGAGGTCCGTTTCATTGACTAAATTAGCAGCTATTAATTGGTAAATAAACAAACCTTTAATGTTTTACTAATAGACTGCAATCTAACTTTCTCACCATAAGCCAAAGCCAGAACTACCTTTATGTTAGGTTGGCGCTTATGAATTGATTTACGCGTCGTAACATCTGCCGCACGCATGCACAGCAGGTACTAATGGGTGTTTTTACACTAGCGGCTAGCAAAAAAACACTAGCGTACGTGGTTCTGGATCTACCCCCATGTCTGCAAATGAGCATCTTAGAATGAAAAGCCGTATCTGAGCACCTCTGTACCTTGTTGAATGGTCTTATTTAGTACCCGTTCTGGTTAGAGTTAGGCTGCAGGACACGAAGGGTTAGGGTGAGGCTCCGGAGAGGGGAGAGATAAGGTTAGGCTGTGGGGTGACAAGGGTTAGGTTTAGGATAGGGTTAAGGTTAGGCTGTGGGGTGACAATGGTTAGGTTTAGGGTAGGGTTAAGGTTAGGCTGTGATTCTGGATTGTTATGGGAGGGTTAGGGGTAGGCTGAGGAGAAGGGAGATTTAAAGTTAGGGGAGGTTTGGACTCACATTTAGATGCTGACATGTCTCATCATCTTTCAATATGTTTGTCCTTATTATTTCATATGCTCTGGCCAAAACAAAGTCGACATATCCCAAAACGTTTCCATCCCTGAGTGTAAGTGTAGAGTAGAAGCAGATTCAAGCGATTGTGAACGTTTACACAACAAAACCTAATTCCTCTGGCACGAAGATGCCATTTCCAGGTACAATTCCCCCGACGTTTCTAAACCGTGTTTTCAGTTGATAAAAAAGGTTGAATGAAAACATCTGATAAAACTACGATGGAGCCGATTAAATTCTTCTAACACTATGTGGGGATTCTTTCCAGTGTGACCCCTACGTAAAGATATCCGTGGGTAAAAGGTCCATCAATGATCGGGAGAATTACCTCCCCTGCACCCTGGATCCGGTGTTTGGAAAGTAAGTGATGAATTTTGTGTTTACGTGCAATTTCTATAGGTTTTGCCATTTCTAAACAAAATATGTTATTAGTAAAAAAAATGAAAAACACATTGTTCTAAAGACAAACAGAATCAGAGACAATTTGAGGCAGGTGCTTGAGATCAAAGTAAATTAGTTTGAATTAAATTTAGTTTAAAAAAATATATATATATGTATGAAAAATCTCCTATTCAATGTGGTTAATTGATCGCAGCCTGGAAGGGGTATATGACTCCCCCTATATAGAAATTACAAAATATAGAAAAACACAGCCCGGCGCAGTTCAAAAATCCAATAAAAAATATAAATATATATAAAATGAACTAAAGAATAATAGCCCAGATCCTGGGCTACGGATGCCAGGGGAATTCTGTAATCTGCGTACGTAATTCCCCTAGCAGTTATTAGTAACCTTATATAGTCAAAAATGTATTAAAACACATACATCTAAAATTCAAATACAATATTATATGGGCCCATATATAAACAATCTGTTAAGAAAACACTGTATTCCCAATATGCTTAGTGTAGGTGGCTAAATTATACCTTATAACTATACTTGGCTTAATTGATTTAATATAATATATTTCTTTCTTTGCGCTGTACCGAATAATTGGTTATTGTGGCAATTATAGTTAGTGTTTCACTTGTAGCAAAATAGTAACAGTCAAAGTTCAGCGCTATAAAGAGAGTCATAGTATGATGGATTAACTCGTGCGGTTAAAAATGGCGGCGCAGTCATATCAACTTGTTGAAGACACTGCTGTAAATTTGTAGAGAGCATATGGGTGTATCTCACTGCTTTCTCTGGATTTCATGGGCAACAGATAAACGGCGCCAACTCAACGTTGATGGTTGGCGGCTGTTGTCTCGGCTATTGGCCCCCCCTGTTATTCCTGAGTCTCCGTTTCAGCTCACGATCCAAAGAGCTTGACATTGGTGGGCTTTAGATGATTCGCTGTGGCGATATGATTACTACCGAATATACAAATACATTAAGGGTCAATACAGAAAACTCTCATGGGAACTTTTTACTCCAAGGACTGTAAACAGGACACGGGGTCACCCTCTAAACTTAGAGGAGAGGAAGTTTCACAACCAGCAAAGGAAAGGGTTCTTTACAGTAAGGGCAGTCAGGGTATGGAGTCACTGCCAGGGAAGGGTTCTTTACAGTAAGAGCAGTCAGGATGTGGAGTCACTGCCAGGGAAGGGTTCTTTACAGTAAGGGCAGTCAGGATATGTATTCACTGCCACGGAAGTTTGGGATAGCAGATTCACTTGTTATGTTCAAGAAAGGGTTAGACAATTTTAAACTGAAAAGGGTATCCAGGTTACCAGGACCGTTACTTAAAATGAAGAATAGTGGTGGATCCTGGGAGAAATAGGACGCTCATCTTGGGTCAGGAGGGAATTTACCAGAATGAAACAGATTGGAGGTTGCTTCATCTGAATCAATTTCTGCTATAAGATAGGGATTGCAGGGGATCCAGGTTGAACTTGATAAACTGGTGTCTATTTTCAACCTCATCAACTATGTTACTATGGGGCTGATCCAGACCTACGGTTGCCGCACTCGTTACGGCGGCCGTATGCGTAAGAACGGCAGAAATGCCGTTCTGCGCATGCGTCGGGCAGATGTTGCCCGGCGTAGTTAGGGAAACCCAATCGGGCGTCACTAACTGTTGCGTGGTTAAGGCGAGAGAAACATACATAGAAACATAGAAAGTGACGGCAGATAAGAGCCACATGGCCCATCTAGTCTGCCCATTTGTTTATTGAAAACTATACTGACCCTAGACCCTATTTACCCTCAATTTGGGTTTCTATTTAGGATACCCTCTGTAAAATCACTTAGCCCACATAAAGAATATTAGCTTATTTTTATGTACAGTTAAAACACCTTCTCCTTCTGTCACATTATCATTTTCTCTGTGTCTTCACCTTGCACTTAGTTACCAGGGGCCGTGCATTAATAATGCACTTACGCTACCTGTTTGCTAGTATCATCTGTTAACATCTAATAACATCGGGGCTGATCCAGAGCTATCGTAGGCGTAAGACCGGCATTTCTGCCATTCTGCGCATGCACCAGGCAGATGTTGCCTGGCATAGTTAGGGAAATCCGATCCTTAGGATCAAGCATCCCTAACTGTTGCGTAGTTACGGCGAGGGGGGCGTTCCTCGCCGTAACTATGCAACCCTTATGGAAGGAAGGCGGAGGAAGGTAAGTAAATGAGGGAGGGATGGCGGGTTAGGACAGTCACGACCCTGTGGCCGGCGTAATTACCTACTGTTAGGCCAGGTGAAGTTAAGGTAGCCTTCAGCCGGAGTAACAGTGGGTAATTACGCCGGCCACAAGGGGGGTGTCGGGGGAGTGCTCCAGAGCTACGCTGACCATACTTACGCCCAGCGGCCCAGCGTAGCTCTGGATCAGGCTCTATATTACTATGTTACTGTGTGTGACACTGATACAGTTGAGGCTTAATCGCGGCTGTCTCGGCGCAGGGTATTGCAGTTGACAATAGCTTTATTTTGGCATGGGTACAATGGCGAATGTTAAGATAAGGTAGTCCTGGGGCACTCTTTAAGTGCCATAAGGTATCTAAAAACGGGGTCGGCTAGGGCAGGTCCCCGTTAAGCGTTAAGCGTGAACATGGTCCAGGTACCTTAATGAAGCACCTGGATACTTTATCCGACCCATGCATCCACACAAATCTACATACGAGTCTTATGTTCCTGATTACTATCACTGCGATAAGAAAAATCTTTGTTTGCCTCCGTTCTCCCTCTAGGATGTTTGAACTGACCTGTACTTTGCCCCTGGACAAAGATCTGAAGATCACTCTCTATGACTATGACCTGATATCCAAGGATGAGAAGATCGGAGAGACGGTCATCGATCTAGAGAACCGCTTTCTCTCCAAATACGGGGCTCGATGTGGTTTACCGCAAACCTATTGCATGTAAGCATTAGGAATGTGTGGGGAACCTTGGTCTGTGTTAGCGGCTTTGTGTTGAGGAGAGAGATACGGCATTTGGGTCAGTAAGCAGCTACAGAGCCTTCTTGTAACATACAATTCACATGTAGTCCGGGGAAACATAATATTCACACACATATTTCTTTACTTTAAACACTGTCTTTCACACCTATTTTAATGTCTATAAATAAAACATTTATTTGTTAGCGAGAATATTATATGTACCTCGCAAGGCTGGGGGTATGTCGGAGGTGGAAGGTGTTGACACGACTCATAAGATTGTGGATAGAATGAATTTAAAGCCACATTGTGGAATGTTATAATGTGCCATTTCTGTAACCCTAATATACCCCACATGTTCTTTTTTATAATGTGCCATCTCTAGACCCCTATAGTACCCCACATTTATAGTATTTGTACATCCAGATGTGTCCACATTCAGCCTTACATTGCATGACACAATTTTAGACTGTATTTAATAGTAGACTATTATTAAAGCAAAAAATTTTATTTAGCACTTACCCTGCTGTGAGTTTCAGTTGTGATGATGCCACCCATTCAATATAAATCGCAGCTCCTGCTGTGAGTTTCAATGGCGATATTGTCACCTTGTTTGACTCACAGTTTGCCTATATGCTCCAACTATGAGTGTTGAATGGGTGACGTCACCTCCATTGAAACTCACAGCAGGAGCCACAATTAGTACTGAGTTAAACAGAGTTTTATTAATTTCTTCAGTTAATCTAAATCTCTAACATCTTTCCCTCGTTGGTGGGCTCGATATACATACCGGATTCACCCATTTTTCACAGCTATTGCTGTTTTGGCAAAAGGTGTATGTGGACATATCTGTATCTGTATTAAGGGTCTGGGGATGGTAGACACTATAATATATGTTGAACATGTTAGGAGTCTGGGAGTAGCACATTGAGAAAGTTGCATGTCCAGACCCCTGATATACGCCTCATGTATTTGGAAACGCCTCTTGAAAATCATGTGTTTGCCACAGTTTACAAGTAAATAACTACACTGAGGGTGTAATAGGGTCTGTGCAGACTGTATGGGCCGTGTTTCTCTTATCTGCCATCACTGTCTATGTTTCTATGGCCCAGATCCAGACCTACATTCCCATTACGTTTCAGCGTGTAGCGTATTTACGCTAACGTTTTTTCTCTCCCCTAGGCGCTTCCCTCGCTCATATGTACTTTGGCGGTTTAACGCTTGCCAAACCCTACCTTAACTTTTCACAATGTAACTACTGACGTACGTAAAGGCTTCACATAAGTAAGTGCCTAAGCACGCCCATACCGTACGATTTAAATGCCCCCCCCCCCTCCAAAGCATAATTACAAGTGTCGTATGGTTGGCACTAAACACTAGCGTGCTCAGTTCTGGATCTACCCCTTTGTGAGTAAAGATATTTCGGAACCTCTGTTCTCCATTTTGTCTTTTATTTAGCTCTGGACCGAACCAGTGGAGAGACCAGCTCCGACCATCCCAACTCCTTCACATGTTTGCCCAGCAACGCAACATCAAGCCCCCGGTGTACAAGAACAACAGAATCATGTTCCGGAACCATGAAGTCAGCGTCTCCGACCTGGGTGAGAATCTTTTATCCTCATCTTAATATCGGGATAACGAGTCACCAACCTTACAGAAAAATGTCATTTTTTGTTGACACTTTTACTGTGTAGGAAAGAGGTCAATAAGGACCACATGGTTCCGTAGATAACCTAGTAACACAGACCCACACTCCCTGTGGTGAGATCACTGAAACGGTAGTTGATAAGTGGAATAGCCAACCATCAGAGGGGGTGGAGGGTAACACCACAGAGCAATATAAACAAGCTTGGGATCAGTAGCTGGAAATCCTACATCTTGCACTAAATAGAGAGTCAGCCAGAGTCAGTGTGATTGCAAATAATAATAAAATAAATAGGGGGCAAACTGAATTTTATCTGTCGTCACTTGCTTTTTTTCTATGGCCCAGATTTACTAAGCTGAGGGTTTAGAAATGTGGAGATGTAGCCCATAGCAACCAATCAGATTCTAGTTCTCACTTTTCTATTACATACTAGAGAATGTCAGCTAGAATCTGAGTGGTTGCTATGGGCAACATCTCCACTTTACCAAACCTTGCAGCTTAGTAAATCTGGCCCTATATGTTAATATGGGTGATGTAGATTAGAAGCGCTACTGGTAATCAGAGACTTTAATAACAATGTAATACCAGTAAAGGTGTTATAACGCTTACCACGTCTGAAATGCAAACATTGGACCTGACCCAGACCTCTGTGTGTGTTCTGTGTGCACAGAGGTCTGTAAATCCACATGAGAGGGCACTGAACTCCCCTACCCTTCACCCTCATCTACATGTCAAGCCCCACCCCCCTTGCAGGGATTAGGTACACGGATTTGGTGGAACTCCCCGCCGAATGGATCTCCTAGCATATGGAACAGAGTCCTGTACACTAAGACATCTGTAGCGTGATATCTGCTGAGCGCATGCGCAGTTGTCATTTTCCGGGAGACTTATGCAAGCGGCAGGTGTAAGTTCCCTAATGTTACGTGCGTAAAATTTGTTACAGCGGTCGGACTAATACGCAGATCGGTCTGACCGCGGATCCGCTCGGAAGTGGGATATCCCACCCACACTGTAAAATTATACGGCTTCCTCCTGCCCTCTTGGCAAGCGGTGAGGAAGTGCAGCCCCTTTATTCTTAAATATCATCGTATGGAACGAAGATGGGACTTATTGTGGAAAAACTAACATAACATCTGGAGGGCCCTCCCCTCCAAAAACACACTTACACCATGGTTGGAGACTCTCCCAGAATATCCGGGAGACTCCCGGAATTTGGGCCGTTCTCCCGGGAGAGTCAGCAAACCTCTCGGAAGCCCGGCAGATAAAAATTACCTCTCTGTCCATCCTGCCTGCTGTCCATGATTTCTGTGATTTGCTATTCGTGTGTTTGCCTTCTAGTCTCCCTCTGTGTCCTTTCTGCTGCCCAGCCTTCCCTCACCTGCCTGCCTTCTGTCCTGCCTCCTGGCTGTGTGTGGTTCAGTGTGAGTGCCCTGTCTGTTGGTTCTCAGCCTTGTCTGAATGCTGTTTTCCGGTGTGTCTGTCTGTGCAGTCTCTCTGCGTATCACTGTTGCAGATTCCACCATCATCTCCGGTGTGTCTGTCTGTGTAGTCTATCTGCACAATCTGTATGCAAGTCCTGTATTTGTTCTGTGCCACCCACCTGTTGTAGTCTGGCCTTTCCCTCTTTCCCCTCTCCGACGATTCTGGTTCTGGGGACTGCGGCCTGTTGTTGGGGCACAGCCAGGTCCAACCCCACCATCAGGGGCCCTGGAATCGTTCTTGTAACACTGTTATCGCTTCAACTTGTTATCATAAAGTCATCTCCTTCAATGTCCAGGTAATGGAAGTCTTTGGTTCCAGGAGCCAAGTGCATCAGGTGACAGGGGACGAGACCAAACACAAACGCTGAATAGATTTATTAATTATAAAAGGAAAATAAACTCCAATAAAGTACTTCAACACATAATACATATAATTCTGATAATTACTATCCCCGTCCCAGGGAAGATGAAAGAGCCAGCAACCTCCTTGGCCCAGATCCTCACGTGCTTTACATGCGTGCGGGGGTTCATAGTTACGCTCCAGTAGCGGTGAGTGCACGCTCCCTGCGCTCGGTAGTAAATCTGGAGACTTACATGTCCATATTGACACCTTAACTTTTACGACTAGGTCTGCGATCGTAACGAGGCTTCCCCGCCTCCGACCCCTCTACATAGCTATACCCGCCTGTATGCCGGGGATACGGTCATCGGAAATGAAGGGTAAGTCCCTAGGGCCTGATCCAGAGTTTCGATGTTACACTGAGCGTTCTAACGCTCAGCGTAACATCGCCGCCCTCCCCCGACACTCCCCCTTGCCCCAGCGTATTAACACTCGCTTACGCTGGCTGAAGGCTGCCCTAACTTCAGCCGGCGTAAGCGAGTGTAAATACGCTGGGACGGTGGCGTTGCCTTGTCACCCTCCCTTCCCCTTGTCTTACTACGCTAACTGCAGCATAGTAACGCTGGAGAACGCCCCCTTCAGCATTACTACGCTGCTGCCACGGACGCCCGATCCTGCGCAGATCGTCTTTTAAGATGGAAGTCAGGATCAGACCCCTTCTGCGTAAGTACTAACATATGTAACTTAGTTATGAACGTCAGTGCTTACGCAGTCGGAACATCTGGCGTGCGCATGCATAGATGTTCCGACACAGGAAACTCCCTGGGTTGTGAGTGCGAATGAATGCGACTTCTTATTACAATGGTTCCACATGTGGGCGTTGGAGTAACTTATAATAGACTGGCTATTAGAAGTCTGGCCATGCAAAGCGCGTGGATAACTTTGGTCGCCTGGATATTGCGTCCTTATAATCGCTCCTCACCTGTTGCTCGGGAATCCAATCACAGAAGAGTCACATGACCAGATACAAATAGAAAAAAAACAGCTGCGCCTGTTTGGACAAGTGACCAATCGAAAAGTACCGCACTTTGTCACAAATAATCTAATGCGTAAATAAAAATGAACACATTTATTGATAAATAAGTAATGCACAATTATAACTAACAATATAAGCTACAGCTCATAGAAAACACAGGGATAACGCACATGAAGAGTTTTTCGTCCGGTGGCCACCTCTGAAAAATTAAAAAATATCCACTTGCTGAAAGAATCTTATAATGAAAACCACAAGGTTTATATGGATAGTAGATCGTCTCTCACTAGAAAAAGTTCTTGTCAAAGATATAATGTATCCAATAGGGGTGACACTGTGTAAACAAATTCACTAAATATTCTAAAGTTGAGGTTTCAAAGGGAAGTCTCAGTTAGCCCTATGAATATCAAATAGAAACCATAAATGGTGATAAAGTCACAATATAATTGATGTTGTAATAGATAGAGATTGTCCACAATTAACAAAGTTGGATTCCAGAGCTGTAGTCCCTGTCCCCGGAATCCAACTTTGTTAATCCCTGAACTACATTCTGAACCCTCCGTTGCCATTTTCTGTCTGCCAACTTTGAACTAGCCTTCACGAGGAGAAAAATTATTTTGCGGGGAGCTGTATATCTGTAGCGGGGACGCCTGCTTACACGTGCTCCGTGACGGGTCCCTACATAGAAAGTCCCATTGTCGAAAATACCGATTCCTCAAATAGGCATTACAATCGATCCACGGAGCACCGAACGGCAGACTCACCCATTCATTAAAAAAAATTATAAAGCGGTAAGTATATGATAAAGGGACATTCGAAAAGGAACTTTCGAATGTCCCTTTTTCAAAATTCAAAATTGAAAGCATCATCCGTGTCAGGCCTAGCAGCGGTGATTTATACCCGTACCACACTTGCGACATCCGCTGCTCTCCACAAGTGAAGGTAACAGGTGGGCTTTTCATCTAATGTTGAGATTTATATTCTATACAAGGACTATAGGTTCTTATTGAGCGGATTTTCTTCACTGGATAATCACTAAGCTTTACATTGTATCCGTTTCCATCTGCAATATTGACTATTTAATAGTCTATTGAGAGCTTTTTAATTGTGGACAATCTCTATATATTACAACATAAATTATATTGTGACTTTATCACCATTAATGGTTTTTATTTGATATTCATAGGGCTATTGAGACTTCCCATTGAAACCTCAACTTTACAATATTTAATGAATTTGCTTGCACGGTGTCACTCCTATTGGATACATTATGGGCCGTTTTCAGAGATCCGTGTTTAGATCGGGTCGCGAATATATACACGGACGGAGCAAGGAACACCCACCAAAACCCCAGTCGCTCCACTTGCTAATCCGTTTTTTATATGTAAATTCTTCCGTGCGTATTTTTACGTGGCAGATCCGGACGTATGTGACACCATACGATTCACAAGTCCGTCCGTGAGGCATTTCCGTGCGTATAGTCTATGTGAACTCTGTAAAAAAAAAAGTTTCTACGTATGCGCAGTTTAAACGTACCTAAAAATACGCACGGAACTGCCCGAAATCTCTGAATATGGCCCTATATCTTTGACAAGAACTTTTTCTAGTGAGTGATGGGTTATCTGTGTGCATTCACATCTACTATCCATATAAATCCATATATATCCTTGTGGTTTTCATTATAAGATTCTTTCAGCAAGTGGATATTTTTTATATATATTTCTTTTTTATTGGTGGCCACCGGAAGAAAAACTCTTTTTTCATATGGGTTATCCAGTGTGTTTTCTATGAGCTGTAGCTTATATTGTTTGTTATAATTGTGCATTATTTATTTATCAATAAATGTGTTCATGTTTATTTATGCATTAGATTTGTGACAAAGAGCGGTACTTTTTGATTGGTCACTTGACCAAACAGGCGCAGCTGTTTTTTCTATTTGTATCTGGTCATGTGACTCTCCTGTGATTGGATTCTATATGCCAGTAATTGTTGCTCCACTTGTTATCTCAGTAGTTCATATCTTATACATTTTTTCTAATTCTGTATTTTCTCCAGCAGATAGTTTGTTGGTGGCTGAGTTCTAGTCCCTTTTGTATTTTTCTGCATGACCAGATACAGAAGCTCACTGCGATTGTAACTCCTCCGCAGTGGAAGTGAAGTGCGATCTTACATTCCGGAGTTCCGGGTTATTACACTCTCCTCACACTTATGGCCCTTTCCTACCCTGGACCCTACCTTCGTTTTTAAGCACTCGCCAAATGGAAAATGAGGCTGGTGCGTAAATAAAGATCATACGTAACAGCTTATTTACACAGCTTACTGCATATTTTAAATACCCCCCCCTGCTTGCTAAGCGTATACGGAATCCAGGATCGTTCGCAGTGCTAACATGTGCACACGTGCGTTAGACTTACGCATCAAGAGCGTGAGAATTGGCTGTTTCTTGTAGTTTTGTATCCAGGCCACAGTCCGGTTTTATCAGAGCCATCCAGTGCCCTCTCCATCAGACCCATAATGCATTTCTGCAGCAACAGGGAACTAAGGTCCTGGCTGGCGCCTCTATGAGGTCGATGAGAACCGTTCGAGCGCTGTGGCTGGTAACTTACAGAAGCAATAGCCACAATCCAGAGTCTCCATCAGGATGCATTGAGGGAAAAAAGTCTCGGCGTAATGGGACTGAATTTGTTTTGCTTCTTGTGACTTTTTTTTCCTCCTTTCTTTGCCAGATGACAGTAAATTCCCTAATCCACATCTGGGACCCCCCGAGGAGCGGCTGGCTCTGCACGTACTCCACAAACAGGGCCTTGTGTGCGAACACGTGGAGACGCGACCTCTGTACAGCCCCTTGCAGCCTGATATAGAACAGGTACGGCCACTTTATTCTCTATACCGTAAAGCCGCGGGATACCGGCAGAGTACATCCATCTGTAACAATATTACCAGGATCAAAGCCAGAGTGGCGCGTTAGCCGGGTAATAAAGCCGGGGTGTGAAGGTCAACGCAGGTGCCGGCGACTCCAGATCCAAAGCATTTTACAAGCACCTGTAGCTTTATTACACAGGCCATATATTTATCACCTGTTACGCCACATTCCCCAACCCTCTCAATGTTATATCCATAAGCATGTTATTCTTTCATCATAACACCCAGAATGCCAGCTACCAATGCCACAGTAACCACAATGTCAGCCATTTTATCTTCATGGCTCAGTAACCTTTAGAATGTCAGCCATTTTATCTTTGTGGCTCAGTAACTCCTACAATGTCAGCCATTTTATCCTCATGTCTCAGTAACCCCTACTACAATATCAGCCATTTTATCTTTGTGACTCAGCAACCCACAGAATGTCAGACATTTTCTCTTAGTGATTCAGTAATTCCTACAATATCAGCCATTTTCTCTTAGTGGTTCAGTAATCATCAGAATATCAGCCATTTTCTCTTAGTAACTCAGTAACATCACAGGGTCAGGTATATTTTTTAATGGCTCAGTAACCCTCATAATGTCAGCCATTTACAGATTTACTAAGATGCAGGAAAAGAAAAGGGGGAGATAGCTTAGGAAGATAGCAACCAATCAGATTCCAACTGACATTTTCTAGTATGTAATAGGAAAGTGAGAGCTAGAATCTGATTGGTTGCTATAGGCATCTCCACTTTCCTTTCCCGCAGATTAGTAAATCTGGCTCTTAGTGACTCAGGACCATATTCACACCTAAGAGGCTTCGGCTTCTTAAATGACCTACGACGCATGCATTTATGCGATCTACGTACCAGTTAGCTACGTAGATTGCCTCTGTGTGGAGTAGTTTGGCTAGAAAGAGATGGCGTAGTGCCCTTGGGGAGTGTTTAGGTAGAAGCGGGAGGGGGGAGGGTTTAGATTAGCCGGGGAGGGCATTTTCTGTGCGTAGTTTCCATTTTCATGCCTGTATTACCATCACAATGTCAGCCATATTGTCTTAGTGGCTCAGTAACCCTTGCAATGTCCACCCCCGTGTCGGCCATTTTGTACCGTTTCCTTGTTTTGAGCCGGTGTTCTCTTTTTGCTCGTAGGGGAAGCTGCAGATGTGGGTGGACTTGTTTCCGAAGTCCCTGGGCACCCCGGGTCCACCATTTAATATAACTCCAAGAAAGGCAAAAAGGTGAGATGTGTTATTCATGTTATCCCAAGTACTGGGCAGACGCTACATTACCAGCGAGTCACCTTTACTAGCTCTCCATGGTGGTATCTGGATCTGGAGCAGGTGAATGACACGGGGCTCCATACCCTGTCCTCATAGTGTTAAGGGTTTGGGGGAGCTTGTTCCCTGACCATTATTAAAAGAAAGTTCTTGTTTTACTGACATTGAATATTGATTGTTGGATTTTTCTCTACGTGTCTCATGTTGATTCTTACTTCACTGACTGCCTGTAGAGAGAATGAAGAGTGTAGGTATCCCCATCATTACACACCTTCCCTCCCTGAATCCCTCAATACACATATCCCCCTCTGCCAATTATACATCTCCCTACTACCCCCCTCCCTCTCTCCATTACACATCTCCCACCCTCCATCTCACTCCTCTCCTCCCCTCGTGGCACACTTCCTTTCGTTGCCCCCTCCCCGTTCCATTTTTTCCTACCTGCCCCCTTCCATTGCACATGGCCCCTTCCTGCCCCCCCCTCCTTACATTACACATCTCTCTTTCATCACCATTAAATTACAAATCCCCTCCCTGCCCTCCTTACAGTAGGCATCTCTCTCCCTGCCCCCTTATATTACACATCTCTCTCCCTGTCCCCTTATATTACACATCTCTCTCCCTGTCCTCCTTACATTATACATCTCATTCTCTGACACTCTTATATTGCTAATCTATCTCTCTGTCCTCCTCATATCACCCATCTTTTTACCTGCCCCCTTTATATTATATATCTCTGTCCCTCTGTCTTCCATTACACATCTCTCTTCCTGCGCTCCTTATATTACACATTTTTCTCCCTGTCCCCTTTACATTACACATCTCTTCCTATCCCCCTTAAATTACACATCTTTCTCCCTTCCCATCTTACATTACACCTTTCTTTCTCTGTCACCCTAACATTACACATCTCTCTCCCTGTCACCCTAACATTACACATCTCTTTCTCTGTCACCCTAACATTACACATCTCTCTCCCGGTCACCCTAACATTACACATCTCTCTCCCTGTCACCCTAACATTACACATCTCTGTCCATCACCCTAACATTACACATCTCTCTCCCTGTCACCCTAACATTACACATCTCTCTCCCTGTCACCCTAACATTACACATCTCTTTCTCTGTCACCCTAACATTACACGTCTCTCTCTCCCTGTCACCCTAACATTACACATCTCTCTGCTTGTCTCCTCTCCATTACATATCCCCTTCCCTGCATCTCCTACATTACACATCTCCCTTCCTGTCTTCATCATGATATTCCGAGTCCTTTTCCTGGACATTCCTTTGCACTGATGCCAGTTGCACCTGTCCACCAGGATCTCCTAAAGGTCAGGATCACAAAATTTTGAACGTGATACAGTCTACAACAGGAGTGACTAAACGTTGTCCTCTTGATCTACTAACATTCCATGTTTTCCGGGTCTCCTCTTAAAATCAAAGCTGAGATAAATACTACAACCTCCGGCCGCCCTGCTCTATAATATCTGTGAGAATAAGATGAAATATGTGGCCCAGCATTGTCACAGTGTTGTCATTTTTATCTAAGGATATTTATTTGTAGCAAGTTGCAAAAGGGGCTTAAAGAGAAAAGGGGTAAATTTACTCTTTCCTTATGGTCATGGGGCCTGATCCAGACCTACGCCGATGCGTTGTGCTTACTAAAGCACAGCGTATCGGCGTTCACTTTCCCCGACACTCCCCCTGTGCGGGCGTATGCAAGTCTATTAAAAAAGCAAACCTTTGCACAGTAATACAGTTTCCTGATGTTATCCAAATGAACTGGAACAATTAGATCATAGCTTTTTTTGTTAGGTGACCTAACCATCAATCTATTGTGCAGCAGACAAGAACATACCTTAATGTACATGTTCATTGCAGGAAAAGGAAGTTTTCCGCCTAATGTGATTGGACAAGTGTGCTAATTATAAGAGCATAATAAATGAAGAATCAATGTAAAAAGCACCAAAAAGGTTTGCTTTACATGGTAATAAAGACAGATGTGGCAATAAAGGCCCCCTTAAAATAACCCAGTACCTATCAATTAGTACAGCACTAAGTTTCATAAGAACTGCAGTGAGTATAGATAAGACCTAAATACAGCTATAATAAAATAATTTACATTGCTTGTTTTAGAGATTCATTGTTGCAGCACATTGCAGAAAACACATGTTTCGGAAGTATATAAACCTGCAGAAACATATTCTACATACAATACCAGTTACTTTTTATACATCCATAGATCTTTGCAAATGCAACATATAGAATGCTATTTATTTTCTTCTGAGAGAACAATTATTATTAGAATACTTTCAATCAACCATCAAAATCAGCAGGTAAATAGTTATGATGTCCGGCCGATGGCTGGAATCCTATAATATTGGGCCAGGCTTGCATGCCCATATCAGATGATCAGACCAATTATGTTATGGTACCTGACATGGATTGATTTGTCAGAATAAAAACAAAATGGTCCAAAAACTCTTCCACCTGATAATTGGATTGTTCAGAATTACTAACAATCTCTCCTCTGCTCGGCCTACATCATAAATATTGGTGCAGGGTGGCGGGGAGACCAGGTAGCTCATTGTCTCTGGCAGCTAGAGAGTTATGTCAGTCACTGGGGATATTAAACAGTGTAGCCGCCATAAATTATTGTATGTGTGATGCCTTTTTTATAAGGAATAAAAGATGATATTTCTTCTCCCAAACTGCCCAGAGTTTGAACAATTGTAATAGATCAACATCATACAATGTTCTTCAGAGAAATTACAGATCTCGTTTTTTATTTATTTATTTATTTATTTTATTTAAGAAGCAAAATATAGTTTATACCAGTAATTGCATGGTCCAAAAAAATGTCTTGGCATATAAAGTGCCAGTTAGAGCAACTTTAGTAAGTTGTGAAAATGTTTGTTATACTTTTCTGTGTGTGTTATTATGCCTTTTTTTAACCAAATATTTGCACTGGAAGTAGAACAAAACTGTTCTATGATGAAAAAGTGTACGAAAAAGATTATTATAATTACAGAATTACAGATTACAAATATTTTTAAATAATACTTTTTGTATTTGCTCTTAAATAATACAGTGGAATAATCTCACACACATTTATCACCTTACGCAACATACTTTCCTTACATGTGACTCGTTTTCTTTCTCTGCCTCTTACACCTGTTTCTTTGTTAGTTGCTTTTTGTGCTTTAAAATTCATTCTCATGTTCACTCACTTTAAGTATCAAGGACAGGATTTACTGAATGCTCAAAAGAGAAAAAGCAGGGGCAGTTGCCATTACCTAGCTCCAATACATTTTCAGCATCACAGTTCCTGTTTCATTATTCACACCCGTTGCTCAAAATCTTTCTCCCCTCTAGACAATCTCTACTTATCCACCTGTGGCTAAGCTCTACTTTCCTTACCTAGGACAAGCTCTTCACCATGGGCGGCTAACGAAGCATGTCCTGAGCAGATGTTATGCAATGGATCTCCTAGTGTATTAAACTGGGTTCTGTATGCTAGGAGATCTGTCCGACAGGGTGTCCTGTAAAATCTGCATGCCTACCCACCGCAAGGGGGGTGGGGATAGGCATGCAGATGAGGGTAAGTGGGTGGCAATAGGCATGCAGATGAGGGTAAGTGGGCGGCGGTAGGCATGCATATGAGGGTACTGGGTGGGGATATGCATGCAGATGAGGGTAAGTGGGCGGGAATAGGCATGCAGATGAGGGTAAGTGGGTGGGGATAGGCATGCAGATGAGGGTAAGTTGGCGGGGATAGACATGCAGATGAAGGTAAGTGGGCGGCGGTAGGCATGCAGATGAGGGTAAGTGGGCGGGGATAGGCATGCAGATGAGGGTAAGAGGGCGGCGGTAGGCATGCAGATGATGGTAAGTGGGCGGGGATAGGCATGCAGATGAGGATAAGTGGGCAGCGGTAGGCACTGAATGTTGAGCTTTGGACACATAAGTCATGTGACATCGGAGTTCACGTCCCTCTCACGCGCAGACTCTCAGAACTCCGTGCAGCGGGATCATGTATGGAGGCCTGGATCAGTCTTGTGGACGTGAAAGCGTTTGCCGCACACAAGAGGCTAATACGCTCCCGTGACGCTTCAAGCCGTAACTAACTTCCGAGTTCAGGACCCCACTAATGCTCTGACCTACGGATATGCCTAACCTAACCCAGCCCATACCGCCCAATTTAAATGCCTCCCCCTGCCCTTTACACCGCGCTTACGCAATCTACGTACAGAAATGGTACGTGGATAGCGTAGATACATAGATACACATGCCTAGTAGCTCCATTCTTCAAACAACGTACGGAAGACGAAAACTACGTAACCGTGAATTTGGACCCTTAAGCTGGCCACACACTAGAGCAATTATCGCTCCCAGCATGTGGCTACCGATAAACGGGACGATTTCCCCCTGGGGAAAGGTCCCGATATCGGCACCATACACTGCCACAGGCTGGGAGCGATAATCTCTGCTGGAGAGCCTGCAGCCAGCCTGTTGGCTGGCTGCAGTCTCTCCTGATTAGCTGGGAGACCCAGCTTTAACTGTGACAGGCTGCAAGTGCTCTGTCCTCTCTCCCTATGTCTGACTATAATTCGATAATTCGGCCAATCCACGATAATTGCTAAGTCGGCACGATAATCACTCTAGTGTGTGGCCAGCTTTAATCCTAATTTCCAATTCAAACCCTTACTAGTAACGGGGTAACAGAACACGGTACCGGGTACCAGCACGGGTGACTAGTGACTATCACAGCGGGTCCCCTGGAGGATACCAAGATTCCGCCTGCAAAGTCCTCCAGAGACACCGATTCTAGCGCCCTTTGAGCAGCAATGGCCCGTGATAAATGTAAAGTCTCTCTACCGCTCCGTCCGCGCTCCGGGACCACGACACCTTTTATTCCGCAGCAGAGGTGTGTGAGCTTCTCTCTGTTATTGGCTGCCAGGGAGCGGTATATAGCTCCCTGTACGGAGGGTCGGATGAAAGCGCTGCCTGTGTGCCGATGACATGTTGCATACGTTGTACAAATATACTTCCTCTGCAAGCTAAACACTGCGTCTGTTTCCCCCTTCTCTAGCTGGCTCATAGGCCACGAGGAAAATAAACAGAAGACAGATGTGCATTACAGGTCTATGGGCGGCGAAGGGAACTTCAACTGGAGATTTGTCTTCCCCTTTGATTATCTTCCTGCGGAGCAGGTCTGCGCAGTGTCTGTGAAGGTACGATCAGGCCGGGGACGTGCCGTGCACAAGGGTGGGCCGGCGGAACGTGAGGAGCCGAAGACGATCCAGGAAAGATGTTTGGATTGTTAAATAAACTGGGACTGAAACGTCTCTTGTTAGTTGAGTAGTCGGTCAGGACGTGTTACATATCACCGGGCAGACGTCACGTGACGCCCTCCCTCCCTGGGAGACCCATAGCCGTTACGTCTAGTGTAGGATGTGATAATAAACATTTCTCTCTCCTGTTCCTGCTTCCTGTGTGTGCTGTATTTTCTCATATCCCTGTTACACTTTTCCCTTAACCGTCCTGCACTGGCAGCGTGGATTATAGATGTATCCCATCAGAGTATCACATCTGTCAGCGTATACCACGACCTTACAGTGTATCACATTATCAGTGTATACCATGGCATTACAATGTATCACATCTACCAGTGTATACCATAACCTTACAGTGTATCACATCTATCAGTGTACATCATCACATTACAATGTATCACATCTATCAGCGTATACCATGACATTACAATGTATCACATCTATCAGTGTACACCACGACCTTACAGCGTATCACATTACCAGTGTACACCATGACATCACAGTGTATCACATCTACCAGTGTACACCATAACCTTACAGTGTATCACATCTATCAGCGTATACCATGACATTACAATGTATCACATCTATCAGTGTATACCATGACATCACAGTGTATCACATCTATCAGTGTACACCATGACATCACAGTGTATCACATCTACCAGTGTATATCACATCCTTACAATGTATCACATCTATCAGTGTACACCACAACCTTACAGTGTATCTCATCTATCAGTGTACACCATGACCTTACAGTGTATCACATCTATCAGCGTATACCATGACCTTACAGTGTATCTCATCTATCAGTGTACACCACGACCTTACAGTGTATCACATCTATCAGTGTACACCATGACCTTACAGTGTATCACATCTATCAGTGTATACCATGACCTTACAGTGTATCACACCTATCAGAGTAAACTGTGACATTACATTATGTGATACACTGTAAGGTCATGGTGTACACTGATAGATGTGATACACTGTAAGGTCATGGTGTACACTGATAGATGTGATACATTGTAATGTGATGATGTACACTGATAGATGTGATACACTGTAAGGTCATGGTGTACACTGATAGATGTGATACACTGTAATGTCATGGTGTACACTGATAGATGTGATACACTGTAAGGTCATGGTGTACACTGATAGATGTGATACACTGTAAGGTCATGGTGTACACTGATAGATGTTATACACTGTATGGATGTGGTATACAAGAGTAGATGTGATACACTTATACACAGGTTGTGGTATACACGGGTAGATGTGATACACTTATACACAGGTTGTGGTATACACGGGTAGATGTGATTGCACTTGCACAACTTCTAATCACTTTCCATATTTTACAGGAACATTTCTGGAGTTTGGACAAGACTGAAAATAAAATCCCTCCAACCCTTGTTTTACAAATATGGGACAACGACAAGTTCTCCTTTGATGACTACTTAGGTAAAGTAATGCAGCCCTATAACACCAGAGGATGGATCCCAGCAGCACAGAGTATATCAGGAGATGAGAGGGGTTTGTTATATAAGTGGAAGCAGCAGGGTCACAGCAGCACAGAGTATATCAGGAGATGAGGGATGTGTTATATAGTGGAAGGAGCAGGGTCACAGCAGCACAGAGTATATCAGGAGGTGAGAGATGTGATATATAGTGGAAGGAGCAGAGTTACAGCAGCGCAGAGTATATCAGGAGATGAGGGGTGTGATATATAGTGGAAGGAGCAGGGTCACAGCAGCACAGAGTATATCAGGAGATGAGGGATGTGTTATATAAGTGGAAGCAGCAGGGTCACAGCAGCACAGAGTGTATCAGGAGATGAGGGATGTGTTATATAGTGGAAGGAGCAGGGTCACAGCAGCACAGAGTGTATCAGGAGATGAGGGTGTGTTATATAGTGGGAGGAGCAGGGTCACAGCAGCACAGAGTATAGCAGGAGATAAGTGAGAGTTATATTGTGGGAGAGCAGGGTCACAGCAGCACAGAGTATAGCAGGAGATAAGTGAGAGTTATATTGTGGGAGAGCAGGGTCACAGCAGCACAGAGTATAGCAGGAGATAAGTGAGAGTTATATTGTGGGAGAGCAGGGTCACAGCAGCACAGAGTATAGCAGGAGATAAGTGAGAGTTATATTGTGGGAGAGCAGGGTCACAGCAGCACAGAGTATATCAGGAGATGAGGGTGTGTTATATAGTGGGAGGAGCAGGGTCACAGCAGCACAGAGTATAGCAGGAGATAAGTGAGAGTTATATTGTGGGAGAGCAGGGTCACAGCAGCACAGAGTATAGCAGGAGATAAGTGAGAGTTATATTGTGGGAGAGCAGGGTCACAGCAGCACAGAGTATAGCAGGAGATAAGTGAGAGTTATATTGTGGGAGAGCAGGGTCACAGCAGCACAGAGTATAGCAGGAGATAAGTGAGAGTTATATTGTGGGAGAGCAGGGTCACAGCAGCACAGAGTATATCAGGAGATGAGGGTGTGTTATATAGTGGGAGGAGCAGGGTCACAGCAGCACAGAGTATAGCAGGAGATAAGTGAGAGTTATATTGTGGGAGAGCAGGGTCACAGCAGCACAGAGTATAGCAGGAGATAAGTGAGAGTTATATTGTGGGAGAGCAGGGTCACAGCAGCACAGAGTATAGCAGGAGATAAGTGAGAGTTATATTGTGGGAGAGCAGGGTCACAGCAGCACAGAGTATAGCAGGAGATAAGTGAGAGTTATATTGTGGGAGAGCAGGGTCACAGCAGCACAGAGTATATCAGGAGATGAGGGTGTGTTATATAGTGGGAGGAGCAGGGTCACAGCAGCACAGAGTATAGCAGGAGATAAGTGAGAGTTATATTGTGGGAGAGCAGGGTCACAGCAGCACAGAGTATAGCAGGAGATAAGTGAGAGTTATATTGTGGGAGAGCAGGGTCACAGCAGCACAGAGTATAGCAGGAGATAAGTGAGAGTTATATTGTGGGAGAGCAGGGTCACAGCAGCACAGAGTATAGCAGGAGATAAGTGAGAGTTATATTGTGGGAGAGCAGGGTCACAGCAGCACAGAGTATATCAGGAGATGAGGGTGTGTTATATAGTGGGAGGAGCAGGGTCACAGCAGCACAGAGTATAGCAGGAGATAAGTGAGAGTTATATTGTGGGAGAGCAGGGTCACAGCAGCACAGAGTATAGCAGGAGATAAGTGAGAGTTATATTGTGGGAGAGCAGGGTCACAGCAGCACAGAGTATAGCAGGAGATAAGTGAGAGTTATATTGTGGGAGAGCAGGGTCACAGCAGCACAGAGTATAGCAGGAGATAAGTGAGAGTTATATTGTGGGAGAGCAGGGTCACAGCAGCACAGAGTATATCAGGAGATGAGGGTGTGTTATATAGTGGGAGGAGCAGGGTCACAGCAGCACAGAGTATAGCAGGAGATAAGTGAGAGTTATATTGTGGGAGAGCAGGGTCACAGCAGCACAGAGTATAGCAGGAGATAAGTGAGAGTTATATTGTGGGAGAGCAGGGTCACAGCAGCACAGAGTATAGCAGGAGATAAGTGAGAGTTATATTGTGGGAGAGCAGGGTCACAGCAGCACAGAGTATAGCAGGAGATAAGTGAGAGTTATATTGTGGGAGAGCAGGGTCACAGCAGCACAGAGTATATCAGGAGATGAGGGTGTGTTATATAGTGGGAGGAGCAGGGTCACAGCAGCACAGAGTATAGCAGGAGATAAGTGAGAGTTATATTGTGGGAGAGCAGGGTCACAGCAGCACAGAGTATAGCAGGAGATAAGTGAGAGTTATATTGTGGGAGAGCAGGGTCACAGCAGCACAGAGTATAGCAGGAGATAAGTGAGAGTTATATTGTGGGAGAGCAGGGTCACAGCAGCACAGAGTATAGCAGGAGATAAGTGAGAGTTATATTGTGGGAGAGCAGGGTCACAGCAGCACAGAGTATATCAGGAGATGAGGGTGTGTTATATAGTGGGAGGAGCAGGGTCACAGCAGCACAGAGTATAGCAGGAGATAAGTGAGAGTTATATTGTGGGAGAGCAGGGTCACAGCAGCACAGAGTATAGCAGGAGATAAGTGAGAGTTATATTGTGGGAGAGCAGGGTCACAGCAGCACAGAGTATAGCAGGAGATAAGTGAGAGTTATATTGTGGGAGAGCAGGGTCACAGCAGCACAGAGTATAGCAGGAGATAAGTGAGAGTTATATTGTGGGAGAGCAGGGTCACAGCAGCACAGAGTATATCAGGAGATGAGGGTGTGTTATATAGTGGGAGGAGCAGGGTCACAGCAGCACAGAGTATAGCAGGAGATAAGTGAGAGTTATATTGTGGGAGAGCAGGGTCACAGCAGCACAGAGTATAGCAGGAGATAAGTGAGAGTTATATTGTGGGAGAGCAGGGTCACAGCAGCACAGAGTATAGCAGGAGATAAGTGAGAGTTATATTGTGGGAGAGCAGGGTCACAGCAGCACAGAGTATAGCAGGAGATAAGTGAGAGTTATATTGTGGGAGAGCAGGGTCACAGCAGCACAGAGTATATCAGGAGATGAGGGTGTGTTATATAGTGGGAGGAGCAGGGTCACAGCAGCACAGAGTATAGCAGGAGATAAGTGAGAGTTATATTGTGGGAGAGCAGGGTCACAGCAGCACAGAGTATAGCAGGAGATAAGTGAGAGTTATATTGTGGGAGAGCAGGGTCACAGCAGCACAGAGTATAGCAGGAGATAAGTGAGAGTTATATTGTGGGAGAGCAGGGTCACAGCAGCACAGAGTATAGCAGGAGATAAGTGAGAGTTATATTGTGGGAGAGCAGGGTCACAGCAGCACAGAGTATATCAGGAGATGAGGGTGTGTTATATAGTGGGAGGAGCAGGGTCACAGCAGCACAGAGTATAGCAGGAGATAAGTGAGAGTTATATTGTGGGAGAGCAGGGTCACAGCAGCACAGAGTATAGCAGGAGATAAGTGAGAGTTATATTGTGGGAGAGCAGGGTCACAGCAGCACAGAGTATAGCAGGAGATAAGTGAGAGTTATATTGTGGGAGAGCAGGGTCACAGCAGCACAGAGTATAGCAGGAGATAAGTGAGAGTTATATTGTGGGAGAGCAGGGTCACAGCAGCACAGAGTATATCAGGAGATGAGGGTGTGTTATATAGTGGGAGGAGCAGGGTCACAGCAGCACAGAGTATAGCAGGAGATAAGTGAGAGTTATATTGTGGGAGAGCAGGGTCACAGCAGCACAGAGTATAGCAGGAGATAAGTGAGAGTTATATTGTGGGAGAGCAGGGTCACAGCAGCACAGAGTATAGCAGGAGATAAGTGAGAGTTATATTGTGGGAGAGCAGGGTCACAGCAGCACAGAGTATAGCAGGAGATAAGTGAGAGTTATATTGTGGGAGAGCAGGGTCACAGCAGCACAGAGTATATCAGGAGATGAGGGTGTGTTATATAGTGGGAGGAGCAGGGTCACAGCAGCACAGAGTATAGCAGGAGATAAGTGAGAGTTATATTGTGGGAGAGCAGGGTCACAGCAGCACAGAGTATAGCAGGAGATAAGTGAGAGTTATATTGTGGGAGAGCAGGGTCACAGCAGCACAGAGTATAGCAGGAGATAAGTGAGAGTTATATTGTGGGAGAGCAGGGTCACAGCAGCACAGAGTATAGCAGGAGATAAGTGAGAGTTATATTGTGGGAGAGCAGGGTCACAGCAGCACAGAGTATATCAGGAGATGAGGGTGTGTTATATAGTGGGAGGAGCAGGGTCACAGCAGCACAGAGTATAGCAGGAGATAAGTGAGAGTTATATTGTGGGAGAGCAGGGTCACAGCAGCACAGAGTATAGCAGGAGATAAGTGAGAGTTATATTGTGGGAGAGCAGGGTCACAGCAGCACAGAGTATAGCAGGAGATAAGTGAGAGTTATATTGTGGGAGAGCAGGGTCACAGCAGCACAGAGTATAGCAGGAGATAAGTGAGAGTTATATTGTGGGAGAGCAGGGTCACAGCAGCACAGAGTATATCAGGAGATGAGGGTGTGTTATATAGTGGGAGGAGCAGGGTCACAGCAGCACAGAGTATAGCAGGAGATAAGTGAGAGTTATATTGTGGGAGAGCAGGGTCACAGCAGCACAGAGTATAGCAGGAGATAAGTGAGAGTTATATTGTGGGAGAGCAGGGTCACAGCAGCACAGAGTATAGCAGGAGATAAGTGAGAGTTATATTGTGGGAGAGCAGGGTCACAGCAGCACAGAGTATAGCAGGAGATAAGTGAGAGTTATATTGTGGGAGAGCAGGGTCACAGCAGCACAGAGTATATCAGGAGATGAGGGTGTGTTATATAGTGGGAGGAGCAGGGTCACAGCAGCACAGAGTATAGCAGGAGATAAGTGAGAGTTATATTGTGGGAGAGCAGGGTCACAGCAGCACAGAGTATAGCAGGAGATAAGTGAGAGTTATATTGTGGGAGAGCAGGGTCACAGCAGCACAGAGTATAGCAGGAGATAAGTGAGAGTTATATTGTGGGAGAGCAGGGTCACAGCAGCACAGAGTATAGCAGGAGATAAGTGAGAGTTATATTGTGGGAGAGCAGGGTCACAGCAGCACAGAGTATATCAGGAGATGAGGGTGTGTTATATAGTGGGAGGAGCAGGGTCACAGCAGCACAGAGTATAGCAGGAGATAAGTGAGAGTTATATTGTGGGAGAGCAGGGTCACAGCAGCACAGAGTATAGCAGGAGATAAGTGAGAGTTATATTGTGGGAGAGCAGGGTCACAGCAGCACAGAGTATAGCAGGAGATAAGTGAGAGTTATATTGTGGGAGAGCAGGGTCACAGCAGCACAGAGTATAGCAGGAGATAAGTGAGAGTTATATTGTGGGAGAGCAGGGTCACAGCAGCACAGAGTATATCAGGAGATGAGGGTGTGTTATATAGTGGGAGGAGCAGGGTCACAGCAGCACAGAGTATAGCAGGAGATAAGTGAGAGTTATATTGTGGGAGAGCAGGGTCACAGCAGCACAGAGTATAGCAGGAGATAAGTGAGAGTTATATTGTGGGAGAGCAGGGTCACAGCAGCACAGAGTATAGCAGGAGATAAGTGAGAGTTATATTGTGGGAGAGCAGGGTCACAGCAGCACAGAGTATAGCAGGAGATAAGTGAGAGTTATATTGTGGGAGAGCAGGGTCACAGCAGCACAGAGTATATCAGGAGATGAGGGTGTGTTATATAGTGGGAGGAGCAGGGTCACAGCAGCACAGAGTATAGCAGGAGATAAGTGAGAGTTATATTGTGGGAGAGCAGGGTCACAGCAGCACAGAGTATAGCAGGAGATAAGTGAGAGTTATATTGTGGGAGAGCGACTGCTAAGCCAGCAACTGCTGCTTCTTCTGCCACCATCGCTCCCTGCCCCGTGTCCTTTACCGACTGCTAAGCCAGCAACTGCTGCTTCTTCTGCCACCATCGCTCCCTGCCCCGTGTCCTTTACCGACTGCTAAGCCAGCAACTGCTGCTTCTTCTGCCACCATCGCTCCCTGCCCCGTGTCCTTTACCGACTGCTAAGCCAGCAACTGCTGCTTCTTCTGCCATCATCGCTCCCTGCCCCGTGTCCTTTACCGACTGCTAAGCCAGCAACTGCTGCTTCTTCTGCCATCATCGCTCCCTGCTCCGCGTCCTTTACCAACTGCTAAGCCAGCAACTGCTGCTTCTGCCATCCACGGGCGAGGGGGGGATCATGGCGTTACGTCTACCTATATTCTGCCACTCAACTCTAGGTACGGACAATAATCACGTTTTGTTTCAGACAATGGTCCGGATTCACAGTTATGTAGTTTTCGTCTCACGTACGTTGTTTTAAAAATTGAGCTACTAGGAATGCGCAGTAGCTCGATTTTTAAAACAACGTACGTGAGACGAAAACTACATAACTGTGAATCTGGACCAATGATCCAGATCCATAATAGCGATTTTCCCCCAGCCGTCACAAGATTTTGCGCCCGGATTGCTGATTATGTTTATGCGCACTCCATGGCCCAGATTTACTAAGCTGTGGGAAAGGAAAAGTGGAGATGTTGCCCATAGCAACCAATCCGATTCAGGCTGATGTTTACTAGTATGTCTTGGAAAGTGAGAGCAAAATTGGTTGCTATGGGCAACATCTGCACTTTTCCTTTCCCGCAGCTTAGTAATTCCAGCCCCACGTGCGTAGACATCCGTGCTAGCCAATCAACGGCACTTCCAACAGAAACATAAACGGCCCGATCCAGAGGCTAATGTAAAAAAGAGCGCGGCGTAGGTGGCGTAAACGCATTCGTTAAAAAATGCACACAATTGCAAGCAAATACAGCACAGCAGCTAAGCGCAAAGCAGCCACCTGGCGAAATGCGTTGTGTAAGAGTCATGTTATACGCTGTATTGTATACTGTAAACGAGGCTGTTGATATTGGGGCTGATTCAGAGATGCGATTGCGAAAAGATCGCAAATATACGCACCTTAGTTCAGATCTTAGCAGGTTACAGCCCACTGCATAAACAGTCACTCCCCTTGCAAACAGCGGCGGATCTTAAAGTTAGACCACCAATGACTAACCCTAACTCTGCGCTGTCATTTGCGATCTTAAGGGAAGTAGTAGCGTTTATTTGCGATCCTAAGTGTCTGCCCGCGCCCACTTTCCCTCATCTCCCTGCCTCCCCCCGCCCATTTCCATGCAAATCCTTCAGATCTTAAACTTTCGCACCACTTAAGATCTTAAGTGCTTGCGAACGATTCAAAGTTACGATCTTAGCGAATTTACGCTCCTAACCTCCACGTAGACGGCGTTGCACTATTACTACGCTTGCGCAGTGATGCGAATTTTCTATGATCCTAAATATACGCACCTAAGTTGCGTGAAAATCGTATCTCTGAATCAGCCCTATTGTGATCACTTCAGTAGACATGTGATGTGACATGTGATGTGACATGTGATGTGACATGTGACCATGCTAAAACAAATAAAAAAATATGTAAAACATTTAAAAAAAAAAAAATTTAAAAAAAACAAACATTTTTATTACTGTATTTTGTTAAAATTTGAAAACACCTTAACACCCTATCAGGGTTTTCATAGCTATAGAAATTCCAATGCTAGGGCCCGAAATAGGTCATGGGGCCAGATTTACTAAGCTGCGGTTTTGGAAAATTGGAGACGTTCCCCATAGCAACCAGTTCCCTCAGTCAGTTTACATTGTGGGCTTATCCATTCAGACTTCGTACTCCCATTCACGTCATCAGGGTTGCCGACTCTCCCGGAATATCCGGGAGACTCCTGAAATGTGGGCAGGTATCCGAGGGGAGCTTGGAAACCTTCCGTAAGTCCCGACACCCTGTCAGTCTCTGTTGTGATCCCTAGATTTATTAGGGATGAAGTGGCTTAAGGGACGGGGCTTAATGATGCAATTTGCATAAATCACATAATTAAGCCCCGCCTCCATACTGGAATCTATTTCTTCCCTCTGAGTTCTCCCAAGGGGTAAGAAATAAAAAATAGGCATCCCTGCAGGGCTGGAAACAGAAATCTGGTGGTCCCGGTACACTCATTTTGTTTTTTGGGGGCCCCCATCCCTCCTCAATAGTGGATGGCAGAGGTCCCTCGGGGCCTGTTACAACTGTCCCCCTCGCCGGGCCTACATCCTTGACTTAAATAGTAAAAGTCAATGTAAGCCAAGACTGTGCAAGTTGGTATAAGCAAGTGGCACCGATTTGAAACAAAATATGATGGTAGATCGTGACCCGTCCGGTCTGCCCATTTTTTTATTTCATTATTTGCTCTTTGTCATTTAAAACAATAAAATATATTTACAGATCCATAGATGACACATGACACATGCATTCTGCTACTTACTTTCAGGCTGTGTGCAGTTGGACCTTAACCGAATGCCCAGACCAGCTAAAACACCAGAAAAGTGCGGCCTGGAGTTACTGGACCTGACCGACTCCACCGACCGATCCGTGTCTTTGTTTGAGCAGAAGACGGTGAAGGGCTGGTGGCCCTGTGTGGGTCAGGAAGGGGACGAGAAGATCCTCGCTGTAAGTCATTATCAGCCAACGCCGTGTCATCGTGTTATTTATACCGAAAGCCGAAGAGTCTTCTGATTTCATCGTTACGATGTTTCATTCTGATGACACAGATGTAGAAAAAATGTAGTTGTCGTTATTTAACTGAATTAATTCATTGTCTAAGGGCCAGATTTACTAATCCTTTCAAAAGAAAAAGTGGAGATGTTGCCCTTAGCAACCTATGACATTCTCTATTATGTAATAAGAAAGCGAGAGCTAGAACTTGATTGGTTGCTATGAGCAACATCTCCATTTTTCCTGCAGCCGGTCGTGTAGAGACTGGTCATCCCTAACCTTCCCCTTCTATGTTCCATCCTCTGCCCGCAGCCTAACCCTAAGACTCACCTACTATGCTCCATACCCTCCTGCAGCATCACCCTAAGTCTCCCCTTTTACACTCCCCTTTGGCCTCCCCGTAGCCTAAGTCCACTACCCTGTCTGGTCTGGTGCTGTGCCGGGTCTTGCATTGTGTCTGGATGTTGGAAAGCGGAATGAATGGGTAAGTTGCTGAATACTAGATTCTGATACTAACCAATTCATTATAATAACTTTGGAAATAGAGACAGGCAGCACTTAGCTGTCTGTATGTCACAAACGTGACTTTCATAGCAGTGAACGGAACCCACTCACAACGGTGGCAGGGGGAGGGCAGAGGAGGCGCATTTTTTGCCGCTGAGTGGGCTACAGTCTCTAGACGTCTTTGCAGGACGTAACTAGGGATGTGTGATAGGGGCGGCTTCCCAGGGCACTAAACGGAGGGGGGCACCAGTAAGTTAATATTTAATGTTAAATTGGTTTGGAATTCAGGGTCTCGGGCACCATTTTGCCTTTTTGCCTCTGGCACTAAAATATCTTGTTTCTGCTCTGCGTCTGTGCCACACCACTGTAACCGCCGCCATATGCCCGGACGGTCAACTGATTCTTTACGTTTTTTGACTCATGTGGAAAAATTCCTGTAAGTACAAATTCCTGGAGGTTGCGCTGGGGATGAGGAGACGCCCACTTGTGAATCAGCCCCGCCCCTCTGAAGGATGTCTTATTGGACAGGATCCAGAGCTCGCGTCTCGTCCTTCCAATCACAGACACCTACCGTAGGATTTCCTATGTGTCCTCACTTAAAATGGGAAGACACCAGAGGTCGTGATAGGGCAGTGGGCAAAAAGTACACCCCACACGGTCCAACTATCGCCCCTCATGCTTCCGATGAGCTCATGCACCAACACCTTCAATGCTGACAGATCTCCAAGCAAAAGATTCTGAGGAATCCAGTTTTGTTGGCTTGAGTGGTTGCTATGGGCAACATCTCCACTAGTTCTTTCCTACAGCTCTTAGACTTGGAAGACGAGCAACACTCAGTGGTCTGTCTCCCCTCCACCGTGACCACCGATCTCTGGAAATTTTGTAATTGTTTTAAAATATTTTTTTGTCCAAACTCTAATAAAAAAAAAATTCATTTGAATTGAATTAAACAGAATTTTAATATCCAAAGCAATATAAAAGGTGAATTTAGCACCTCTGTGAAGTGTCCTATTCAAGGAGAGGTTCTAGTCTTTACAACTCGATACAAAATCCCCTCGTTGGTGAAGATGTATTATTATATTATTAGAGATACGTTCTGAGTTGCGCCATGTTCCACTGACTTCCGCTGCGCCTCTGTTGAAGTTTACTTGTCTTTTGACTGTATCCGTTGTATTCGTGAACAAGAAAAAGTTCATTTATGGCACTAATGCGTTTTTATTTAAACCTTTTGTGAATTCCGTCTGATCGTTGTGTGGCGGCTCCTGCATATTTATGAAAGCCGCCAGTAGTCTACACCTAGTTATACTGGGTTTAAAGTCCTTCCATTTGACATATTGAAGCTCTCTGCTTCAGCTCAGTGTGTAACATATCACAGATGGGCATAGTCTGCTTTCTTGTCCCGCTCGGTCTCTTGATGTGTTTCCAGTTTCAGTATCTGAACTTTCTCTATCCTTGTTACTGTGATTTAATGATTGTTCCCAGTGTTATACCAGGAAACAGAGCTCTTATATACCGCTGGTGCCAAGCGTTATACCAGGTTATCAAGCTCTGATATACTGCATATTACAGGTGTTATACCATAAAACTGAGCTGCTATATAGCCCTGGTTTCCGGTTATCAAGCTCTTCCATACAATTGGTTTCCGGTTATCAAGCTCTTATATACCACTGGTTTCCAGTTATCAAGCTCTTATATACTGCTGGCTCCTGCTGTTATATTATACCAGGTTGTCAAGCTCTGATATACTGTATAATACCAGTATTATGCTACAAAACCAAGGTCTACAACATGCTATATACCATTGCTTCCCAATGTTATACAAGGTTTTTAAGCTGTGATACACTGTATAATACCGGTGTTATACCAGAAAATGTAACTCTGAGAGGCCACTGGTTCCCAGTGTAATATTGGGTCATCAAGCTCTTTTATACTACATATTCCCGGTGTTATACCAGAAAACCAAGCTCCTCTTTACCGCTGGCTCCCCGGTGTTATACCAGGACACCAGGCTCCGGTATACTGCCTATTCCCGGTGTTATACCTGCTGTGTGAATAGCATTTCATCCCTCCCATATGGCCTTTGTCTTCTGTGTCTTTCAGGGCAAGTTGGAAATGACCTTAGAGATTGTCAACGAAAACGAGCATGATGAACGTCCGGCTGGGATAGGCCGAGAGGAGCCGAATATGAACCCCAAACTGGAGGACCCCAAGTAAGATCTCCCAACGGACTGGGACAGTCTATTGTATTTCAGCTTTGTACATGTACAGGGTCTTCAAGAGACAAACAAAACATGGTGGAGGGAGGGGTAAAGAGTAACATCAAGATAAATACTATTAGACATTGCAACCAGTCATGTGGAAAGCAAATTGGCTATTTTTAGGAAAAAGGTCTAAGGGGTTTTCTGGCTCTGGAAGCTTGACAATGAATCTTTCCTAAAATCAGCTCTATGTTGGTTACACATATGTGGCTGATGTGTGGATAATGGACTTCCATTGGATTGCAGGCGTCCGGAGACATCGTTCCTGTGGTTCACATCTCCATACAAGACCCTGAAGTACATACTGTGGCGGAGATACAAATGGCTCATCTTGGTCGTCTTCATCGTCTTCATCTTGGTCCTTTTCCTGGGGATCTTTCTCTACTCCTTCCCGGTAAGAGATCACCCACAGCCCGGTTTAGGTAGAGGCCACTAACAAGACTCACTCATAAGCTACAGTTATAGGGCTGGATCCAGACTTAAGAAGGAGCTTGAAATTAAGGACCTGATTCACACTTAAGAATCTTCTCAAAATAAGAACTTAAAGTCACTCCTGGCTAAACCATGGTGATTGCAGGGGAGTCATATTTCATCTGTTGCAAACAGTACTAGTGTTGAGAGGTGATATTTCCCAGCCCAAGTCTAAATAACAGTGTGATAGTAACGCTGGTCAGTATCTGTGTGCAGTAAGCAATTCAAAGATATATCCCTGCATGCAAAGAATACAATTAACTTGACTCCCCCTGCAATCAGCATGGTTTAGCCCAGGAGTAACTTTCCTCTCTTATTTTAAGCACCTTCTTAATTCTGAATCAGGCCCTGAGTGTTCTTGTTGGGACAATTCTCTGCCCGGTGAGCCTTCCCTCCGCAGTAGAGACAGAATCCCAGGGTACGACGCCGAGTCTTCTCCTGTTTGG
>WWET01003249.1:82888-98940 GCA_011038615.1 Limnodynastes dumerilii | reverse complement strand
GGTGATAAATAACAGTGTGATAGTAACGCTGGTCACTATCTGTGTAATAATATAATAATAATATAATAGTATTAGAGATGAGAGGTGAAAGCCGAAAGCTCAGTTTAATCTGGCCGTATTTTGAATACCTAATTAGAAAGTTTTCGTAATGAATGGGTAAGTATGCCAAATTTATTTTTTGCCATACTTATCCATTCATTGGCTTTCCAAAATCCAGTGGGGGGGGGAGTCTTAGGGTCAGGCTGTGGGGAAGGGAGTCTTAGGGTCAGGCTGCAGGGAGGGGAGTCTTAGGGTCAGGTTGTGAGGAGGGGAGTCTTAGGGTTAGGCTGCAGGGAAGGGAGTCTTAGGGTCAGGCTGCAGGGAGGGGAGTCTTAGGGTCAGGTTGTGAGGAGGGGAGTCTTAGGGTCAGGCTGTGGAGAGGGGAGTCTTAGGGTCAGGCTGCGGAGAGGGGAGTCTTAGGGTTAGGCTGTGGGAATGGAGCAGCTCTTTTGCAAAAGGCCGACCCACCCCCATATAGGGGTCCACTACCCTCGTACACGCAGAATCTAGGATCGCACTTGGGGTACATAAGTCTCTGCTACAGAGACTTACAAGCTTGGTGCGTGCTTAGATCTGGTTTCGGTCCTATGTCATACCGACACTAGATCACTGGGTCCATAGTACTATTTAGGCAACCAAACCTGACCTGAGGTCAAACAAGTATTTCTGCTATCTACAAGAGGAATGACAGCCATATAGTCCCATGGGGAGAAATATTACGGCTATCTTCATTCTCCAGTTTTTCTCTGCTCTCCTTCAATGACGACCCTTTGGCGTAGATTTAACCAAAGTTCTAAAAAGGAAATATTGAGGCGTTGCCGGTAGCCACCAATCGGATTTTAGCTATCATTTTGTCAAAGCTTGAACTTGATTGGTTGCAATTAGAATTTCTCCCCTTCTAGCCCCTTGTTTAATTAATACACCTTGGATTGAAATAAAGTATAGAACGTTGTTAGACATAGGGTCTGATATTAGATGCTCCTAATCCTAAATGGCCCAGGCAGTTATCCTATCCTCTCATCTCACCAGCTCTCCGTAGCTGTCACTCATACAGGACATACAGTAAACCCACGGGCTCTCACGGTGTTCCAGAATTCAATTAGTTTTGCAACTTGATGGCAAAGTCTGGGCCATCCGCCAAATCTGTGAGCCACCCGCGTAGCCTCGTGTTTAAATAATCCAGTTATCACTCAGCAGATGGAGGTGTGACTCTCACCCCATTCAGCCCCATGTACAGAAGAGCCTCGGACACAAAGCTGCATTCATTAAAGGGATGTGTCACTCAGTACATTATGCGGCTTATACTTGGAAGTTTGAGTCTTTGAACTGGAATCCTTTTGGGGTTCTTAAGACAAGGAAAATGATTTGAAAATGAATGGCTTCAGGTCATCTCTGACCTCACCTGACCTGCGAGTAAATGATATATTGGCAAAAATCAGTTAATTTAATTATTGAGGGGAGTGAATAATGGTTTGTGGCTGTATTCACACCTAAGAAGCTTCTGCTTCATGTGCAGTAGGTCATTTACCCCATCTATGTATCAGTTAGTTACGTGCAGTAGATTGCGTCCGTGCGGTCTTTAAAGACCACGCGGAGTAGTTTAGTTTAGTTAGAAAGAGGCGCGCTATTGCCGCCTTGGGAGTGGTTAGGTAGAAGTGGGAGGGGGGAGGGATGTTGATTAGCCGGGGAGAGGCAATGTCCGTGCGTAGTTTTCTTTTTAAAAAGGAAATTCTGCACGGTAAGATAAGGAACCCCTATGGCACTCTAAAGTGCTGTAAGGTCCACCCATTTGTCTGTTATGTCAAGACTTCAGCCTCATGGAGTATCTTTGAGTGATGTTGTACAATGCTTACTATAATTGTGTGATCCACAACTTGATGCAACTTACTGCTCGATGGCTTGCGTTCAGAGGGGAGATTCATGGGGGAAAAGAGCTGGAGGGACGGAGTCAGTGTACAGTATGGGTGTGCTCATACAATTGCACGCAACACAGGCCCAAACACAGATGTAATATGCACAGTGTACATCAAAACACTGGTCCAGGGGGTGCTGACGGCTGACTCCACAAATTTTAATTGAAACATTGAAGTAGCTTTTAACCTTCGAAATGCAATACATACGGTCTGAGAATGTTTAATGAATTTATGCATTGCGTTAACTTTAGAAAACAAAAGAGAAACCTCATTCATGATTAATATTACTGCATACACATTCTCACTGAAGCGCTCACACAGCAAAACCACCATGTCCACTGTCCATAAGTGTGTAGCACCAGCACTTACGTGTGAAGAGGGAATGGAAAGGGAGTCTAGTACCTGCACTTATGTGTGGAGAGGGAGTCTAGTACCTGCACTTATGTGTGGAGAGGGATTCTAGTACCTGCACTTATGTGTGTAGAGGGAGTCTAGTATCTGCCCTTATGTATGGAGAGGGAGTCTAGTATCTGCACTTATGTGTGTAGAGGGAGTCTAGTATCTGCCCTTATGTGTGTAGAGGGAGTCTAGTATCTGCCCTTATGTGTGTAGAGGGAGTCTAGTATCTGCACTTATGTGTGGAAAGGGAGTCTAGTATCTGCACTTATGTGTGGAGATGGAGTCTAGTATCTGCACTTATGTGTGGAGAGGGAGTCTAGAACCTGCACTTATGTGTGGAGAGGGAGTCTAGTGCCTGCACTTATGTGTGGAGAGGGAGTCTAGTATCTGCACTTATGTGTGGAGAGGGAGTCTAGTATCTGCACTTATGTGTGGAGAGGGAGTCTAGAACCTGCACTTATGTGTGGAGAGGGAGTCTAGTGCCTGCACTTATGTGTGGAGAGGGAGTCTAGTATCTGCACTTATGTGTGGAGAGGGAGTCTAGTATCTGCACTTATGTGTGGAGAGGGAGTCTAGTATCTGCACTTATGTGTGGAGAGGGAGTCTAGAACCTGCACTTATGTGTGGAGAGGGAGTCTAGAACCTGCACTTATGTGTGGAGAGGGAGTCTAGAACCTGCACTTATGTGTGGAGAGGGAGTCTAGAACCTGCACTTATGTGTGGAGAGGGAGTCTAGAACCTGCACTTATGTGTGGAGAGGGAGTCTAGTATCTGCACTTATGTGTGGAGAGGGAGTCTAGTATCTGCACTTATGTGTGGAGAGGGAGTCTAGTATCTGCACTTATGTGTGGAGAGGGAGTCTAGTATCTGCACTTATGTGTGGAGAGGGAGTCTAGTATCTGCACTTATGTGTGGAGAGGGAGTCTAGTATCTGCACTTATGTGTGGAGAGGGAGTCTAGTATCTGCACTTATGTGTGGAGAGGGAGTCTAGTATCTGCACTTATGTGTGGAGAGGGAGTCTAGTATCTGCACTTATGTGTGGAGAGGGAGTCTAGTATCTGCACTTATGTGTGGAGAGGGAGTCTAGTATCTGCACTTATGTGTGGAGAGGGAGTCTAGTATCTGCACTTATGTGTGGAGAGGGAGTCTAGTATCTGCACTTATGTGTGGAGAGGGAGTCTAGTATCTGCACTTATGTGTGGAGAGGGAGTCTAGTATCTGCACTTATGTGTGGAGAGGGAGTCTAGTATCTGCACTTATGTGTGGAGAGGGAGTCTAGTATCTGCACTTATGTGTGGAGAGGGAGTCTAGTATCTGCACTTATGTGTGGAGAGGGAGTCTAGTATCTGCACTTATGTGTGGAGAGGGAGTCTAGTATCTGCACTTATGTGTGGAGAGGGAGTCTAGTATCTGCACTTATGTGTGGAGAGGGAGTCTAGTATCTGCACTTATGTGTGGAGAGGGAGTCTAGTATCTGCACTTATGTGTGGAGAGGGAGTCTAGTATCTGCACTTATGTGTGGAGAGGGAGTCTAGTATCTGCACTTATGTGTGGAGAGGGAGTCTAGTATCTGCACTTATGTGTGGAGAGGGAGTCTAGTATCTGCACTTATGTGTGGAGAGGGAGTCTAGTATCTGCACTTATGTGTGGAGAGGGAGTCTAGTATCTGCACTTATGTGTGGAGAGGGAGTCTAGTATCTGCACTTATGTGTGGAGAGGGAGTCTAGTATCTGCACTTATGTGTGGAGAGGGAGTCTAGTATCTGCACTTATGTGTGGAGAGGGAGTCTAGTATCTGCACTTATGTGTGGAGAGGGAGTCTAGTATCTGCACTTATGTGTGGAGAGGGAGTCTAGTATCTGCACTTATGTGTGGAGAGGGAGTCTAGTATCTGCACTTATGTGTGGAGAGGGAGTCTAGTATCTGCACTTATGTGTGGAGAGGGAGTCTAGTATCTGCACTTATGTGTGGAGAGGGAGTCTAGTATCTGCACTTATGTGTGGAGAGGGAGTCTAGTATCTGCACTTATGTGTGGAGAGGGAGTCTAGTATCTGCACTTATGTGTGGAGAGGGAGTCTAGTATCTGCACTTATGTGTGGAGAGGGAGTCTAGTATCTGCACTTATGTGTGGAGAGGGAGTCTAGTATCTGCACTTATGTGTGGAGAGGGAGTCTAGTATCTGCACTTATGTGTGGAGAGGGAGTCTAGTATCTGCACTTATGTGTGGAGAGGGAGTCTAGTATCTGCACTTATGTGTGGAGAGGGAGTCTAGTATCTGCACTTATGTGTGGAGAGGGAGTCTAGTATCTGCACTTATGTGTGGAGAGGGAGTCTAGTATCTGCACTTATGTGTGGAGAGGGAGTCTAGTATCTGCACTTATGTGTGGAGAGGGAGTCTAGTATCTGCACTTATGTGTGGAGAGGGAGTCTAGTATCTGCACTTATGTGTGGAGAGGGAGTCTAGTATCTGCACTTATGTGTGGAGAGGGAGTCTAGTATCTGCACTTATGTGTGGAGAGGGAGTCTAGTATCTGCACTTATGTGTGGAGAGGGAGTCTAGTATCTGCACTTATGTGTGGAGAGGGAGTCTAGTATCTGCACTTATGTGTGGAGAGGGAGTCTAGTATCTGCACTTATGTGTGGAGAGGGAGTCTAGTATCTGCACTTATGTGTGGAGAGGGAGTCTAGTATCTGCACTTATGTGTGGAGAGGGAGTCTAGTATCTGCACTTATGTGTGGAGAGGGAGTCTAGTATCTGCACTTATGTGTGGAGAGGGAGTCTAGTATCTGCACTTATGTGTGGAGAGGGAGTCTAGTATCTGCACTTATGTGTGGAGAGGGAGTCTAGTATCTGCACTTATGTGTGGAGAGGGAGTCTAGTATCTGCACTTATGTGTGGAGAGGGAGTCTAGTATCTGCACTTATGTGTGGAGAGGGAGTCTAGTATCTGCACTTATGTGTGGAGAGGGAGTCTAGTATCTGCACTTATGTGTGGAGAGGGAGTCTAGTATCTGCACTTATGTGTGGAGAGGGAGTCTAGTATCTGCACTTATGTGTGGAGAGGGAGTCTAGTATCTGCACTTATGTGTGGAGAGGGAGTCTAGTATCTGCACTTATGTGTGGAGAGGGAGTCTAGTATCTGCACTTATGTGTGGAGAGGGAGTCTAGTATCTGCACTTATGTGTGGAGAGGGAGTCTAGTATCTGCACTTATGTGTGGAGAGGGAGTCTAGTATCTGCACTTATGTGTGGAGAGGGAGTCTAGTATCTGCACTTATGTGTGGAGAGGGAGTCTAGTATCTGCACTTATGTGTGGAGAGGGAGTCTAGTATCTGCACTTATGTGTGGAGAGGGAGTCTAGTATCTGCACTTATGTGTGGAGAGGGAGTCTAGTATCTGCACTTATGTGTGGAGAGGGAGTCTAGTATCTGCACTTATGTGTGGAGAGGGAGTCTAGTATCTGCACTTATGTGTGGAGAGGGAGTCTAGTATCTGCACTTATGTGTGGAGAGGGAGTCTAGTATCTGCACTTATGTGTGGAGAGGGAGTCTAGTATCTGCACTTATGTGTGGAGAGGGAGTCTAGTATCTGCACTTATGTGTGGAGAGGGAGTCTAGTATCTGCACTTATGTGTGGAGAGGGAGTCTAGTATCTGCACTTATGTGTGGAGAGGGAGTCTAGTATCTGCACTTATGTGTGGAGAGGGAGTCTAGTGATCATACACAGCACTGAGCACTGTTACCATACACCCTGTCTCTCTCCATAGTAATATCCCCTCAGTCCTGGTAGTAACACTGCTGTGTGATCATACACAGCACTGAGCACTGTTACCATACACCCTGTCTCTCTCCATAGTAATATCCCCTCAGTCCTGGTAGTAACACTGCTGTGTGATCATACACAGCACTGAGCACTGTTACCATACACCCTGTCTCTCTCCATAGTAATATCCCCTCAGTCCTGGTAGTAACACTGCTGTGTGATCATACACAGCACTGAGCACTGTTACCATACACTCTGTCTCTCTCCATAGTAATATCCCCTCAGTCGGGGTAGTGACACTGCTGTGTGACTGATCGTACACGCACTGAGCACTTTTACCATATACCCTGTCTCTCTCCATAGTAATATCCCCTCAGTCCTGGTAGTGACACTGCTGTGTGACTGATCATACAGAGCACTGAGCACTTTTACCATGCATCCTGGCTGCTCCATTGTGTAATATACAGCAATTCCTGTATGAATCCCTAATGTCCTATTACTGTACTAAGTTTGGGAGCTTATTGATTTTTGAAAATGATAAAACTCTATGTAATATGATAGCTCTCTATAAAAACCTGTTAATAAATGAATATATAAATTGTGATTGTAAGAAGAACCTGTTCTCTTTTTCTGCCCTTACAGAATTACGCTGCTATGAAACTAGTAAAGCCGTTCAGTTAGGACGCAACGCTCGTGGCTATATGAAGTCTCCTATACACTGGCTGGAACCATCTTATAGACACCATCGTCACACTATGTGCAGAAGATGTAACATACATGATCGCATGTAACAATACGCGGCTGCCGCTAATTTTGGATACGGCGGCGTCTCTCAGGTGTTATAGCATAAGGGTTTTATTCCTCTGATATTTATACAGCCAGATTTAGGTTGCACACAACACTGTGTGGAAAAACCGCTTTTGTGCTATAAGGCATTATTTGTGGTCTTGTCCATTTATTCTGTAGATGCACTGAAATATTCTCTTATGGTGGCCTAAGATCACGCTCGTTGCTCCGTTTCACCTGCCAGCTTTGGGTGTAAGCACCTTCTCTCAACTCAGCTTTGTACTGATTACTGACATCAACTTAGGAGGATGCTATGACCCTGGTTCCAATTTCTGGAGCTGATTTGCCTAAATAATTAGATTATTTACTAATTAATTTTTTTTTATCTAAAAGCAAGTTTGAAAACCCTTGTATGGTTTTTTTCTAGAGGGTTTAGAGAGGTACATTTGTCTCCATCTATCCCATCTCTCTGTCCCCATATTTTTTCAGAGATCTAAGTAAAATCTTTGGATGAAGGGCCGTATTCAGACTTCCGTTTACAAACACGATCGCAAATATCCGCACGCACATAGCAAGGAACACCCACCAAAACCCCAGTCACTCCCCTTGCTAATGCGTGCTCACGTAGACTTACACCACCATAGACCACCTCTATCTTTCCGTGTGTAATCCCGTGCGTCTGTGTCCTCCGTACGTGCGTATCATGATAATCACGCCCACTTTCTTTCATTTAAATTCCTCTCCCCGCCCATTTTTACTTAAATTCTCCCATGCGTATATTTGAGTCGCATAACCGGATGTATGTACCCACATGCGTATCATACGTCCGTCCTTCAGGCATTTCCGCACGTATAGTCTACATCAACTGCGTACAAAAAGTTACTACACATGCGCAGTTTAAACGTTCCTAAAAATACGCACGGTATTCACCGTGAAAACGGAAGTCTGAATATGGTTCAAAGTTAGCAGCTTATCAATTTATTGTGTAAAGATCTCTGTGACTGTGTGCAAAACATGTAAGCTGGAGTTGGAGTTAACTGCACTAAGTTGGAGCCATGGACACACAGGAACCTCTTTGGGGAGGAGGCTCGATGTGTAAAAGGCAGGTTGAAAACCCACCCTATAATTAAAATCATCCTAAAATATTATTTTCAAAATACACTACAAGGACAGCCATGGGCACCCTCAATGGCCAGGGCTTGGGACATGCACCTGATTGGTTCCCCTTATTGTGCCAGTGGATTTTTCTCTACAGCCCCCAAACACTCTATAGACAGATCGTCGGCATTCAGCAATATCTTTAAATAGATCTACCCTAAGCTGACAGGTAAACTATAATTCAGGAAAAATAAATTATAATCACAAGTTACTGTATGCTATTGCTCCTTTTTCATACTTCAAAAAGATGTGCCTTATAAAATTTACTGTAACCCGTCAATCATGGCACGCCTTATGTACTATGGAATCTTTGAAATGAAGTCGACACTATTTCAGACGCTTTACGCTATGTTTACATTTCACATTGTTAGTTCACAGAAACGCTTGTGCGTCACAGCATCTCATATATGTATCGCTGCAAAGTTTATTTTATAGTTATTATGTTGCAGTTCAAAGTATTAAAATACCAAAGGAAAGAAGTGCTGCTTATTATATAATTATTGTATCCTATTATTGTTTCCGTAGAGAGATTTGTAGCAGAAATGACTTATTACTATGCAAATGGTTATTATAAATACTATGCAGACTGTATAGCAGAAAGTTTTATTTTAATGACCTGTATTCAGTCAAAATGTGAACTCAATAAAAGCAACTGAAAAGATCGCTGTCCGTGGAATAATCGTAGGGCTGCGACGTCAGGTCGGATACAAACTTCTGGTATAGGTCCGTATTCACAGATCTGTTTTTGCGCGGAGTTCCATGCGTATTTTTTGTAACGTAGTAACTTTTACGTTGAATTTACGCACGGAAATCCATTAGGCGTGTACTTGTGAATCGCACTTGGGGACGTACGTGCGGAGGGGCGTGGATAAAATCCGTACGGGCAAAGTTACTTGAAAGTGGGTGGGGGGAGGCATTTAAATGACCATTGGAGGGCGTGGTTAGATACATACGCACTTAAGGAAGTATTAATCGCACGTAAATGCACGCGTAGAGATAAGGGGGCTCTGTGGTGGCGGAAGTCAACAAAAACCCGTCCGTGTGAGGGGAGTGTCATGCGTGTTGGATTGCAACGAATGTGTGTATAATTGCGTACTTTTAACCAACAGATCTGTGAATACGGCCATTAGTTTTTAACTGCTGAGTGTCTTTGTTGGATTGTGAGCTTTTTTCCAGACTGCTCCGAGCTGTGTGACAATTACATTTCCGATAAAAGGGCAGAACTCAGTGCACTAGTGGCTGTTCCCCCACCTCCCCCCCTCACCGACTGTATCGGCAATACCGAAAACACTGACCATACTGGCAATATACCAAACACAGACCCTACTGCCAAAGCCCCAAACACCGACTGTATCGGCAATACTGAAAATTCTGACCATACTGGCAATATACCAAACACAGACCCTACTGCCAAAGCCCTAAACACCGACTGTATCGGCAATACCACAAACACAGACCATACCACCAAAATACCAACTGTATCGGCAATACCGAAAACACTGACCATACTGGTAATATACCAAACACAGACCCTACTGCCAAAGCCTCAAACACTGACTGTATTGGCAATTCTGAAAAAGCTGACCATACTGGCACTATACCAAATACACACCATAATGCCAAAGTCCCAAACACCGACTGTATCGGCAATACTGAAAACACTGACCATACTGGCAATATGCCAAATACACACCATAATGCCAAAGCCCCAAACACTGACTGTATTGGCAATACCACAAACACACACCATACCACCAAAATACCAACTGTATTGGTAATACCGAAAACACTGACTGGCAATATACCAAACACTGACCCTACTGCCAATCCCCAATCACCGACTGTATTGGCAATACTGCAAACACTGACAATACTGGCAAAATACCAAACACAGACCATGTTGCCAAAGCCCCAAACACCGTACTGTATCTACAATCCTGCAAACACTGACCTTATTGCCAATACCTCAAATATGACAATACCAGCAGAACCCCCAAACACTGACCATAGCGACGATACCCAAAACACTGACTATAGCGGCAATACCGATACCTGCTTGTCATATCATAGGCTAGAGGGTAACAGTTACATGACACAATATACAGGAAATAAGGCACCTTCTAATTAGTCATGTGATCAGGAGGGGGTACATTTACAAACACTTACACTACAAGACCCTCCAACACAACAGAAATAACTCCGGCTATTGTAACCTCCACGTTCTTACCAATGTATAATCCATGTCTGAGTAACATAAGGGTCAGGTCATCGCAATGATCATCATCATCATCATCATTGTGACTTTCACTGCTGGACAACTTTGGGAGCTCTTCCAGTGTTTGACAGTTACAGCAAAAACAGACGCAACCCTGCACCGTGCCTGAAACGTGTTTGGTGAATGGAATTGTAGGGGTCGTTTCCAAGCTCAACTCTAAAGTAAAGATAGAAAATGATGATCGCAAATTCTATGACCAAACACTTCTCTTCTGCTGATTTGGTAAATAATCTGGATTAGTTGGTAATAAAACCAAATGGATCCAGAGAGGCCGTTTCCCTTCCTTACAGGATGCTCAGCGGTGGCTATTGTATTGGTTGGAAGTGATATTGGACCCGATCCAAAAGTCTGCTGCCACTATGATCGTAACTACTTCCACAGCGAATTTATAGACATGGATCAAGGAGTACACGCAGGTAAGGACTTCCGTACCCTGGACCCTGTCTTAACAGTTATGCACTGGCCCTACAGAAAACGGGACTAGTGTGTAATGAAATACTGTACATTAGCCAAGCCCTTATTGTATGATTAGCATATCCCCTCCCCCTGCCCACCATGCAGAATTGCTCTACGTTCCGTCCCATCATTGTAAAGAATTCAAAAATGTTCCGCCCCAGAACTCCTTACTATGCGAGGAGTTCCTTGCGGGGGAGGGGGTGTTACCAGACATCTTCATGCATAATTGCTGCCAAGGGGGTGGGAATAGGCTTGCAAATGAAGGTAAGTGGGCGGCGGTATCCACACGTTCGTACAGACTAGATCCATGCAGATAATGTAATGTTCACTCCCCCTCACATTGGACTTACAGAAAATGCCCGGAGGTCTGGTTCAGATCCGGAGAGTGGAAAATATTCGTAATTCTGGATCCGATTCAAGGTGGCTAAAAATTGTGGGTGGGTCAAGGCTGCGAGCTTCCCTTTTTCGAAAGGGCCGTTTTCTCTGCCTCAGAGGAAAAGCAATCGATCCACCGAAGTAGACGCTGTGACGAATGGTGAGTATGAATGTTACCTCAACCCTTACCCTAATATTTACCCGAACCCTACCCTTCCAATACCCTAACCTACGCTTCCCCGCAGCCTAACCCTAAGACTCCCCATAGAGTCGACATACTTATCCATGCATAAAAATAACATTTTCAAAATAGCGCTACTTTTTAAATATAGACAGACAAAAATGAGGATTCGGCTGTCTTTATTTCAGAAAACGCAGTCTCGCAGTGGTGAATGCATCCCCTAAAAATCTGGAATTAGAATTGTGACCAAACAAATGGAAATGAGAAAAAATGTGGAAATTACGATCTGGTCCAATATCACACACAATTAGCATTAGAAGTAAAGGAACTTGTAACATACAGTAGTACTATTCGTACATCTATATTTTATGGAGGGGGTTTAGAAATGATAATAAGTAAACACCTTTCAGTATTTCGAGTGACTTCTATGTCCCTTCGTGTCACTTGTGAGATAGAGAACTAGGCTCTGAGCATGCAGGGATTCTAGCTCCAGTGTTGATTCCAGTCGTCTTATCTGTATGGGACGAGGAATTCATTAGAGCATGTTTATTGAGCTGCCGTCACCCCTCTGTGTGGTCTCCCCTCAGCACCTAATCCAGTGACAGAGGCGTAATATCGGAGGTGAGTCTGATGAGAACCCCCCTCCTCCCATCCACGGACTGGCCGTCACTACTGGCTCAGACACACTTATAGGAACAGGCGAGAGCTGCGGAATATTCCTGACACTTTCCATATTACTCGTATAAGACCTCTGTTATCAATTCCAGGTTGTGGCCTGGTTTAATTTGGAGAGAGGTTTATTTGCCATTGAGTGAAGACAGCTGCATATGTATTATGATGACATCATGAATGTGTGACTATAGGTTGCCGAGTGATGTCATGGACGTACCACAGGAATAATTACTCTCAGGGTGGAAACGCGGGTGTTCACGATTTCATTTAAGTGAAGTAAATTTAGATCTAGCATTGGATTTATGTAAAGCTTCTAAAACCTTTTAACCTCTCGCAATGCCAGACTCGTATCGTGAGGGACTCAGAGGCATGAGGTCTCACCATCTCCAACTCTCCTCTAGTGCAAGATAAAGGTCAAGCACTGGATCCCTATGCAGCCAATCGCAACGCATCTACCTGACCATACTGTGTATATGTTGTCCAAGGGTATTGCTATAAAAAGGGCGTTGTGAATTATTCAAGCACTTCTGTCATATTGTGAACGCACTCAAATTATATTAAAGAATGAATTTAGACCAAAAATTATGGAAAGATATAATAAAAAAATATATATGTTAGTATATATAATATATATTTGTGAATCAGGCCCATAGTCTTTAAAATGTATGTTTTCACCTCTAAAGCAATAAGATAAAATATATATATATATATGTTAGTATATATAATATATATTACATCTACACAATGCTACAGCTTTCATTCCATGGGCCAGATTTACTAAGCTGCCCGAAAGGAAAAGTGGAGATGTTGCCAACAGCAACCAATCAGATTCTAGCTAACATTTTCTATTACGTAATAGGAAAGTGAGAGCTAGAGTCTGATTGGTTGCTATGGGCAACATCTCCACTTTTCTTTTCCCGCTGATTTGTATATCTGGCCCCATAACTTTTGTGCTGAGTTTGAAGTGTAAATTTCTAATGCAAGGGTCCGAAATGGAGCGTCAGCCACTAAAGCTCTACATTAGAGCGGTTATCGGTCCCAGCAGGAGGTGTCCAATAAGCAGGACGATTTTGCCTTAGGGAAAGGCTTTATATCGAAGCCACTCACCTCTCCTGCTGGGACCGATAATCCTGGCAGAAGAGGGAGGGGCTGCTGAGATTTACAGGAAGCCCTTACAGCTGATTGGCTGCACGGGCCTCATGTCACTCTGTGCGCTGATTGGCTGCAGTGGTCTTCTGTCAATCTTTCACTGATTTGATGCATGGGTCCACTGTCAATCTTGGCACTGATTGGCTGCAATGGTCTTCTGTCAATCTTGGCACTGATTGGCTGCATCTTGGCAGGGGACCCGTGCAGCTAGCTGATTGGCTGACTGTAGCAACTCCGGTCAGTAGTGTGTGTGTGTCTCCTGAACCTCCTGGCCGGAGTTTCCTTGTCCGTATGACTTCATATTCACATCAAGTGCAGCAGTGATATAGGAATGGAAGCCCTGTATCTCCTGCAGAAAGCGGACCTTTCATTACTGTATTAACACAAAATATGTATGTAAGCGCTAGATACACAGCAATTCAACCCTACCCAGGAGGGTCAACTACCCCCAAAACTCCAAAATAACCCAAATAGAATTAGGATGGGAAAAGGTTGTTGTATAAAAACTACTAACATATACGTCCGGTGTATAGCGATTTTTACTTCTGCGCATGCGTAGTAATTTTTCTTTCAGACCGCGTTTACGCAATCTACGTAAGAAAAAGATACGTAGATTACGTTAAAAAAATGACTATGCATGCGCAATAGTAAAAATCGCTAAACACCAGACGTATATGTTATACGTCCGGTACTCTGAATACGGGCCTAAGTCTGGATTAGGCCCATGTTTGGTAGACATAAGTTTTACCCATGCCTATTCCAAGCAAGCTACCCATTTGTTAACAATCTGTGTCTCATGTGTAATTCTCTTTATGCCCCCTTTATGTGCACCTCTTTCTACACTTTATTTACTGGGGTTCTGTCCCCATCCATGTTGTTTCTGTCTCTGTCTAAAGTTTTCTTCTGGCGTTAATTTAAATTTGTTCCTAGATCTCTGTCTGTTTTGTATGCCTGACCCAATCATTCTTCCTCTTTGTGTGAATATTTGTCCTTTTACCATGATTCCACCAGGCCCAGACAAGTGGTGTGAAATACCATGGGGCAGCAATTGTCTGCAGAACTCAGGTTAGTATTACAGTTAACAGTCACATAAAAAAAACTCCACTTTTTTATATAAATAATGTAGAGTTTATTATATATTATGTATAGTTTCTATATTTATATATTAAATATAAATAACATTATTGTGTTTTAGTGAAATAAATGTTACATATTTAGAATGCTTCATAATCTTTGAAGTTTCTAATTCCACAATAAATAAATCAAATAATTTACTGCAGTAGCAAATACCGTGATTAATGATCCCAGAAATAATTTATTAGTCTTGTTTAAGCAACAATGGTAGCATTTCCGCTAGAAGTTCATCTCACAGTTGTGAAACATCAAGTCTTAATATAAACACATACTAGGGCTGCTTGGGTGTAGAGAAGAGAGCAATGTTCACAGATCACCTATTAAACGTCCAATAAAAGTGATTTTTAGACCAAACAGATCAGACAGATGATTTTCATCTTCCCAGTAACCAGACATGAGGGCTAGCCTTTTAGTCAGGTGATGATAACATGGATTAGAAGAATCAGATTTTAAAACTTTGGCTGAGATGATTCAGTTCTTCCCACAGTGACAGCAGATTCTGGGAATGTTACTTTCTCAGTAATGCAACTCTTTAAATCATCTTCAACCCCATCAGCCCAAGATCTGCTGAGCTAAAATAAAAAGAGTATAATACCTGGAAGACAAAACAGAAATGTGATCACTATAATCAAATAACTTAACACATTTATCAGAAACAAATAAATGTATTTAGTTTAGCAGTTTCTAAATCTCAAAATTAAATTAAATTAAATGAACACAATATAACAAAACTCCATTATTTATTCTTAATATCTATTATTTATATTAATAAGGGCTTCACAGTGATTTACAAAGTATATGAACCGAAGCAGCATTTATATATTAACAGTTTTGAAAAGGACACAGAATATAGTTAATTTTAGTCAATTAACCTACCAGCATGTTTAGTAACAATAACTCACCTACTGTATTTATGCTCTACACTATTTATACTACATTCTGTAAACCATAAACCGCCTATTGCAGCATTGATGCATAATCTCTGTAAAAGATATTAGGTCAAGAAGACAAAAATGCATACCAGTAAAACGATACCTATAGCCAATATACAGTGTTACTTATTGGAAGTAGCATAAAATGTCCATAAAGAATGTTCATATGCCAAATTTTTTTGTCATACAACTGTTGTATTATTTTTTATGCTAACTATAGCAACAAAATAGCAAATCGTATGTATGTATGTATGTATGTAGGTATGATAGCGCAATATAAAGGATATATAGCAGAACTAGTGGAAGAATTAATGAACCTCCATTACAGAGATATAGGAAGGGTCAAGAGGTTATGTAACTGGAAGCCATACTCATCAAATTGTCTTGGACTTTAAAAATAAATAATTAAGTGTGTGTGTGTGTGTGTGTGTGTGTGTGTTCTGGTTTTTATCACATTGTGGGGACTGGAATCTGTTTACACAGTCACATCGTGGGGACCTCTTGTGGTGTGGGGACCAAAAAGCTGGTCCCCATAAGGAAAACCCTTTCAAATGAATACAGGGGGTATTCTTAAGGTGCCCTTATGGTTTTTAGCATTGGCCCACTATGCAGGTTTACCAGTCAGTGTGTGTGTGTGTGTGGTGCCTGTCTGCTCCCCCTACAGTTTCTGTCTGGTAATGCACTCACTATTCTCCTTACACACACATTCCATATATGGTCGGGTGCCACCCACTTCATGGTCCTCATTAGGAAGGATTCCAACAACGGGAGACATCTTCTGTGCAAAGTGAGCAATCCAAATGGTGGAGAAGATATTTTGCA
>WWET01003249.1:66549-80330 GCA_011038615.1 Limnodynastes dumerilii | reverse complement strand
CGCCCTTCAGACCGCAAGCTGCTGCCGCTCCCGTTGCGTGTAAGTCTGAATCAGACGCAGCTGTATGAACATCCTTTGCACGGTGCAAAATCACAGCAAGATCAGGCATTCGCCATCCTCTGCGTCTGCCCCGTAGTCTCTCCGTGTCATGCCAAGCACGAGCGCCAGGATTGTCTGCAGATCTCCCAGCAGCCTCGCTGTGACAGCCCCATAAAAGTCCTTAATGAAAAAAAAGAAGGAATATTTTATTCATTAGATTCTGAAATGTTTACAGCAGAACAGCACAAAGATCTCATTCAGCGCTGGCTACCGTAACAAGCGCCAGCGTAAAACCACACAGATCAAAGGGCATGAACGGAAAGCGCTTTGCTCTTGTCTGTGTCGGCCGTAGCTCTCTGTTCAGTTTTAATCATCTAAATTGTCTAATGGACAGAGCATTGTATAACCTTGGCACGCGTCGGAGGAAAATCTGGTTTAGGTTATGCAATATAATACTCTCTTGTAGTATAATGTAGCCGATTGTCTGTATTGTAATTCTGGTACTGAGACTGCCCTGAGGAGAACCCTCCCTGACTGACGATCATGTGTGCGAACGACAGAGAACCACAGGGTAGAATAGAGAATGTGAGGGCATTGGCTGCGGGCAGGGGGAGCTGTAACTGCAGATGAGGCTGTGAGACATTGGTTGGCGCTGCCAGCCGGGCAGAATGACAGCACTGAGAGAGATCACTGCTAACATGCATATAGGTGACAGACAATGGCTTTGAGGGTCAGAGCCTCTGTGCCTGACCCGGAGGTGAGCGTGTAGCGGCTGACGTGACGTGATTATCTACTGCACATGCTCAGAACTGAGGAGCGAGCAGTCACCGACACTTCAGATCTGAGCGCAACTCGAGCGGCATGGCCTTGCCTTCTGAGGGGCGTGGTGAGGGAGGAGGGACGTAGTCAATGTACAATAAGTGTGGGGCCCAAGCACGTGCTCCCCCCCTCCCCCGATCCAGGGCCAAACACAGACATGCATTCCATGCAAACCACAGCCACAAGTCCCGCCCCTCAGCCTAGCAGCACTGCCATTCATAATGTTAGTAGGCACTGGGCGGGACCTGAGGGAGCAAACAGCATCATCAAGCCACGCCTCCACCCCTAGTAATGCTATGCAAATGGCCAATGATTGTCAGGGGGTGGGGCTCTAGGGAAAATGTGCCATTAAGCCCCTCCCCAGTACCAGGGAGCTCCCAGAGTGAAGCTTTGGAATGTTGGCAACCCTGGGCTACTGTCATAGGCTGTCAGCTTAGGGCAGCACTCAGTACTTATAGATTTAATCTGCCAGACCTTCATAGCTAAGTTCTAAGTTCTATGGCAGACCCTCCAACATGACCCATTCCATCAGGTACAAAATACTCTGCTCCTCAGTTTCCAACTGTCAGTTACTATGGTAACCGCCTTTGTGAAATTGTTTTATAAATGTCAGTTAAGTCATTTAAACCAGGGGAGTGACAGTTGGAAGCTCAGGTGCGGAGTATATTGTACCCAATGGAAGGGGTCATGTTGAAAGGTCTGCTATGGGTGCCAGGGACCTCTCTCCAGCCGCAGTCCTTGCTATCACCGGGCATAACTTTATTTTATACACTACGTTTGAACAATCTGTCTAGAATTTCTATGAATATGTTTTCAATAAAAATATATATTTTTTAAAACCCCAAAACCCCAGTGTTCTACAAGACAGTTTTTCTTTCATGTATAACTTAATGCCGACCTGGTCAACATATGACCCTACCAATGTTGTGAAACTACAATTCCCTGTATGCTTTGGCTGCATGGGAATAATTGATACCTGACAAAGCATGCTGGGACTCGTAGTTTCACAACACTCAAAGAGCCACCGGTTGGCCAATGGTTATTCTCATTTAGTTGCCATGGTGAATGTATAAAAAAAATATATAGATGAAATAACTGTTAAACTATTAAAAACAATGGATCAAATACAGAACTCTGTCACCCCTCTGCTTAGAGGTCTGATTTTAGCAGCAGCGGTGTGAGATCCCAACTCTCAGATAATCTTTATGTTATACACCCCATAACACCCAGCAGTCAGAAATCATTTTATTATTATTATTATTATTATTATTATTATCATCATTATTTTTATCATTGTTGTTGTTGTTATTATTGTTATTATTATTGGACCGGATCCACAGCTAATAATGAGAGTATGTATGGACTTTACAGTGCATGTGCCCTCCAGATGTTACGTTAGTTTCACTATTTTCTTTCCCGCGGCTTAGTAAATCTGGCCCAAGGCTTTCCTAGCCCTGTGGCAGAGCATTATCTGTAAAATCATTCAATGACATTTGATGCCATGAAAGCACCCATCAGTGATAAGGATCAGTGGCCAAATGTGAGTACTGAACACAAATTCCATTTCTGTCTATCAGCCCCATTGGCAGGCATTTTTAGAGAGTATGCTGGTAGAAGAACCACATATGGTGAGCAGTATTATTCCAGCTGTACCTGCAATGGGCTTGAGGCAATGTGATTATGCAAATCATGGCCTCAAGACCCGTCCACCATCTGTTTATACTATAAATCCTAGTGTCACTAGAGGTTAGGCGGGTCTTGATGATGTAATATCCTCAAGCTCCGCCCTCATCCGTAGTAATATGACGAAAAGTGGCATTGATTGAAGGGGTGGGGCTTTGAGGTGCGATTTGCATAAATAGTGTCATCTAGCCCCACCCCCATACTGGCATCTATCTTTTCCCCCCCTGGAGGGAAAAATAGAAAGTAGGTAACCCTGTAGTTAGGGGCTCGCCCAAGCAAGTGCAGCCAATCCAGAGCCAAACACTTGCGTCAAACATTTGCTCCAGCCCCAGGCCCTGTCTGTGTCCAGATGGATGGGGTTCCACAACATTTCTCAGACCTCTGCATTACAATGTAATAATTTAAACACAATACAGAAGTTATGGAATGCTGGGGCATTGTGCAGGTGTAAAATATGTTATATTTACAGTAAGGACAAAAATCAAATATGTCTAAATTATTATTTACTAAATTCATTATTTTATATTGTTTTAGTGCACTCACATATCGCACTATTTCCAGCATACTATACAGTGTACTACCCTGCACTTGTACCATGTATATGGCCACATAGCTGCATTGAGGTTGTCTCTCTGTGTCCATACACTGCATGCTGTACTTGCATAGCATCCAGAGGTACTATTGCGCGTGCCTTTGGATCGCACACAGACCGCTCAGGATTTGCGTCCTGTCTTCTGATTTGCCCGCACCTCTTCATCAGCCCCATAGCTGAAAGTCGTCATTTGTCCATAGTGTTTATGCTGATGAGGAGTGGAGTGTACTTTACCGGTACAATGTGCTGATTTGTGACACATCGTATTCCAGCAATGCAATGGAGACAGAGGGATTTTTTTTTGTCCAGCTTGAAAGAAGACAGCTTGGACATCACACCTAATCTGGATTTCATTGTTCCAACGGTGACAGGAAGGATTTTCCTAACCCCCTACCCTAGCATTCAGTTTCTATGAGCCTAACCTTAAACCCCACATGTCACGCAACCTACCCCCCACCTTAACACTCCATGTCTTGCGTGGGGCCAGTGCAAGGACCCACATGGACATTATGGAGATCCAGGGCGATGGACACATATCGCCCTCCGTTCCTGCCTGGCAGCAGTCGCGGTGTCACATTGCTTAAGCCGCCACTACAAATAAACTTAGCAGTGGGACAAGCGATGTGTCTGCATTTGCTGCCAGTATTCTGAATGCGATGCTGATACTGAGGTCATTAGCATCGCGCTGCTTCAAGCATCTGAAGACCTAGAATCGCCATCTTACAGAGCCAGAGCACCAATCAGGGGAAGAGGAGACACAGGAGAAGGTGAGTGGAGCAGAAACAGCGCGGAGGAGGGATTGGAAAGAAACCAAAGTGGAGGATAGTGTTAAAGAGACACGGAGGTGACAGAGGGGGTTAGAGACACTGCAAAAGAAAGTGGGGGTTGAGAGACACAGGAGGAGAGAAACGAGGGATTAGAGAGACACAGGGAGAGAGAGAGTGGGGGTTAAAGAGACAGATGGGGAGAGAGGGGGTTGGAGACACTGCAAAAGGAAGTGGGGGTTAGAGAGATACACAGGAGGGGCCTGATCCAGAGCTACGCCCGCAAGCGTAGCGTATGATCGCCCGGGCGTATAAACTTTCACGCCCATGACACTCCCATTAAATTGTACCTACTTACGGCGGCTGAACCCTACCCTAACTTTTTCCAGCGTCCGTACGAATTTTCGGACCGATACGCTGGTCGTACGGGGCTTAGCACGCCCATACTGTACAATTTAAATGGCTATCCCCGCCTCTGTGTAGTATTGTCATATAAAACGCACGCCCCTTGGGCGAAAAATACGCTCAAAATACGCTCGCTGTACGCTCTTGTCCTTCGGACGACCGGAAGTTGTCATACTGCACATGCGCAGTGCGTTTTTTCCCCCGGTTTTACGCTCCCGACCGGCGTACGATCGGTCACGAGCGTAGGTCTGGATCAGGCCCGAGGAAAGAGATAATCTTAGAGACCCAGAGGGAGAGAGTGAGGGTTAGAGAGACACAGGAGTAGAGAGTGGGGGTTAGAGAGGCACAAGGAAGCCTTCAAATCTACAGCATGTATTCATGGTGAAAGATAGGAGATGAAAAGTCTGAAAAAGGAAAGTTATTAGACTAAATAACTAATGTAATAAGTATTTCTGTCATGACTTACATACTTAATAAGTAGTTTTGACCCAACTACTTAAAAAACAGGACAGATCGGTGATTGTTTTGGTTCCGGGTGCCTTCAAAAAATGAATGGGAACCTAAGGGTGCCATAGGATGAGTACAATTGGGAACCACCGGGTTTGACCATTCTGTGTTTTCTCATTGGAAGATATTATTCCATAATGATAAGAGCAAGAAACGTATAGAAGGAGAGATCACGGGAGCCATGGCTTGCGCTATCCTTCTGTCATGTGTGTAGTCACGGTAACTTGTGGAAAATATGTCACCCTTTTTGTAGTTTCTCCATTATATAAAAGCACAAGACTTTAGACACATTACACAGTTTCTAATTATTTCCATCCAACGTGTTAACTTAACAAAAAGCTGTGGTTACGTTTGTCTTGGCCGGTGATCTTGATAAAAAAAAAAGTCCTAATTGCACTTTTACGGTTACTGCGAGCTGTAGAGTGAAGGGCGTTGGAGGTCCCCGCGGACAGTCACGTTATCATCAGAGCGTTTTATTACGATAAATAGGTACTAATGGAATCCACAGAAGGTTTCCACGATGTTTATCCCACCCTGATTGTGCCAGTTGGGTTCTGCTGAACGCCGTGTTTGGTGTGGATCGCGCCCTTCTGCACCGCTGGGTGTGACTTCGGAGCTCTGCTTTGGCGTAGAAAAATGCAGAAATGAATGATTGTCTATTGGAAAATAATGATATATATATATATAAAACGCAACATAGATTTGTTTGCGTCTTTAGGGGTGCAATGCCGCCAAGAATTTCAGAACGCAATCCAATTGTATTGAATATATCTACTCCAAAGGAATCTACGGGACGGCGGGAGAGTCCCCTGAAATCGTGTCTGTAAGGCTGGAATCGCGACAGCTGGGACTCCTCCCATCTAGACTTCCGTATGGCCGCCATCTGACATTGATTAAGGTAAGCCCTGTGTATTTAAAGGCTGTTGGTGCAAAGAAGTGGTTATAGGGGATGACCAGACGCTTAACTATAGGTGGAGCGCAAGGGGTGTGGCTACTACGGGGTCCGAAGTAGAGGGGGAACCGTAGTCGCCGCTCCACCTTCACTGTAAGCAAGCTGTCAGTGGTAGACAGCTTAAGCCAGCGCTCGGCGCTCCATGGTTGAGTTTATATATGTATAGCGCGGTAGCACCAAGCACTGTTTTAGGCTTTCAAATTTTGATGGCTTCTTTCACACAGTGCGGCCCATCCAGGGACCGGATTCTGACCTAATAACGTCAAGGTGCGTAAGTGGACTCCATCTAGACTCAGACCCCAGAGCAAGTAGATTCCGCCCCTGGGGACAACATTCAGATCCGTCAGTACTTTTGGACCTTGGACTTTGGATCTGTACACAACCATTGCCCTGAGATCCGGTTGCATTAGCATTGTATCTCAGGACCGTGTGCAGTGGAGACTTAAGGATGCCAAAAATAAAAGTACATCGAGCCTCCCAAACGCAGAAAGTTACTCTGACACCGCTGCTTCCATGTATTATTCAGATGAATTGCAGCCACATAAGTCTTCCAGGTTTGATGTATGTCGCGTCTGTATGACCTTATCCCCCTGTATTACAGAATCCGGGATAAATACACCACTAGATCATGATCATGATAAATGATTGCCCGGGGCAGTACGATGCTGTGCGTGCAAAATTGGGAATCATTTACCTTACAGAAACCGTTTGCTGTATGTAATGTAACCCTACATGCTAATTACATGCCGAGCGCTGCCAAATTTCAAGCTGACCTGCTCTCCCCGTGACATTGACGCGGAGCAGATCGCTACCGTAAAACCTTGTGGGGCCAGTGGAATGCATCTAGGGTTACATCACAGGGTTGTTGCAAGCTTTTCTCTGTTACACAGTCTCTTGAAGCCTAAATTCATTAGACTGTTACCTTTCAGGACTGTCAGAATCCCAGGCACGCCAAAAAACCCCCAGAGGTCACACTAGGGGTCACACGGGGAACATTCAAAGGGCAATGACACAGAAGTAAGAGGCATTAGCAGCTTTTTCGACCCCCTTGTCAAACCCCGCTGCGGGTCACCTCATCCTTCACAAGGACTCTTCAGTCTGGTGGTTGGTATCGTGTAACGTGTAACGTGTAACTCATGACGTCATAGCGGTACGGGCAGACCGCAAATGGGATAATAGTTTATGAAGGGATCTCTTACAAAGGAAAGCATAGTTTGGGTCCTAGCAACATATCCCTCCCCTCCTGTCTGCTTAATCAAATATTTATTCTAAGTTAAAAGGGGTTATGTAAAGTGCAGCTATGCATTAGGCCCTATCGACCAATCAATCAATAGCTTTCACTGTCTAAAGATCGCTGGCTGGATACCCGGTTTCACTGTATATGTGTGTAAAGACACGCTATGCTTTTGAAAGAAAATGACCCAGATCCAGACTCCCGCATGCTTTACATACATGCACATAGCCATAAGCGTATCTATAATGGGTGCAGGGTGTGCAGTGCACGTGGGCCCCTCAAAACAGGGGGCCCTGTGGTATACATCCTGCACCCAGGGTTGGCAGGGGAAGGGGGGGCCATTCGGTATCTATTTGTTCCCTCTAAAATCTTCTGGAGGGAAGAAATAGATGCCAAATGAGCCCATCTTCCCCTGTGGTGGAACTGTCCTTATTCATGCACCTGCCACGGGACCCGGAGGAGAGGTGCGTCCGTGGCAGCCGCTCCCCCTGCCTTATTAGCAGAAGGTGACAGCTTAATTCAGCGCTTGGCACTCCATGTATTAGTGTGTGTGAGCCTCTGACAGCTTCTATCAGGCAGGGCTCCCACCCCGCTCCTCCCCCAGACCCACCCGGCTCTGCTAAGTCCCGCCCATCCAGACTCTGTCCCCGCCTCCTTGCTCTGTCACCTTCCGTCCCGTATTCTGTACGCACAGAGGTCTGAACGTGAGAGGGTAGAGATCTCTCCCTTCAGTCCTCTCTCACATTTATGTGTCCAGAACTGTGCGTTACCTTCTCTGCACAGATCTGCGTCCGTCTCAATGCAGATTCGTACACAAGTGTCTACCGCCGCCCACTCACTCTCATAATTCCTCTCTCTACCAAACTTCTGCTTCTCTACCAATATTCTGCTCCTCTACCAAACTTCTGCTCTTCTACCAAACTTTTACTCCTCTACCAAACTTCTGCTTCTCTAACAAACTTTTGCTCCTCTACCAAACTTTTGCTTTCCTACCAAACTTCTGCTTCTCTAACAAACATTTGCTCCTCTACCTAACTTCTGCTCCTCTACCAAACTTCTGCTCTTCTATCAAACTTCTGCTCCTCTACCAATATTCTGCTCCTCTACCAAACTTCTGCTCTTCTATCAAACTTCTGCTCCTCTACCAATATTCTGCTCCTCTACCAAACTTCTGCTCTTCTATCAAACTTCTGCTCCTCTACCAATATTCTGCTCCTCTACCAAACTTCTGCTCTTCTATCAAACTTCTGCTCCTCTACCAATATTCTGCTCCTCTACCAAACTTCTGCTCTTCTATCAAACTTCTGCTCCTCTACCAATATTCTGCTCCTCTACCAAACTTCTGCTCTTCTATCAAACTTCTGCTCCTCTACCAATATTCTGCTCCTCTACCAAACTTCTGCTCTTCTATCAAACTTCTGCTCCTCTACCAATATTCTGCTCCTCTACCAAACTTCTGCTCTTCTATCAAACTTCTGCTCCTCTACCAATATTCTGCTCCTCTACCAAACTTCTGCTCTTCTATCAAACTTCTGCTCCTCTACCAATATTCTGCTCCTCTACCAAACTTCTGCTCTTCTATCAAACTTCTGCTCCTCTACCAATATTCTGCTCCTCTACCAAACTTCTGCTCTTCTATCAAACTTCTGCTCCTCTACCAATATTCTGCTCCTCTACCAAACTTCTGCTCTTCTATCAAACTTCTGCTCCTCTACCAATATTCTGCTCCTCTACCAAACTTCTGCTCTTCTATCAAACTTCTGCTCCTCTACCAATATTCTGCTCCTCTACCAAACTTCTGCTCTTCTATCAAACTTCTGCTCCTCTACCAATATTCTGCTCCTCTACCAAACTTCTGCTCTTCTATCAAACTTCTGCTCCTCTACCAATATTCTGCTCCTCTACCAAACTTCTGCTCTTCTATCAAACTTCTGCTCCTCTACCAATATTCTGCTCCCTACCAGACTTCTGCTCCTCTACCAAACTTTTGCTTCTCTACCAAACTACTGCTCCTCTACCAAACTGTTGCTCCTCTACCAAACTTCTGCTCCTCTACCAAACTTTTGCTCCTCTACCAAACTTCTGTTTCTTTACCAAACTTCTGCTCCACTACCAGACTTCTGCTCCTCTACCAAACTTTTGCTTCTCTACCAAACGTCTGCTCCTCTACCAAACGTCTGCTCCTCTACCAAACTTCTGTTTCTTTACCAAACTTCTGCTCCACTACCAGACTTCTGCTCCTCTACCAAACTTTTGCTTCTCTACCAAACTACTGCTCCTCTACCAAACTGCTGCTCCTCTACCAAACTTCTGCTCCTCTACCAAACTTCTGCTCCTCTACCAAACTGCTGCTCCTCTACCAAACTTCTGCTTCTCTACCAAACTTCTGCCTCTCTACCAAACTTTACCAAACATCTGCTTCACTACCAAAATTCTGCTCCTCTACCAAATGTCTTCAAACTGCTCCCACTGTTTTCCTGCCACTGTGTCGTCTTCTGCATCGGGAGAACTCTCCACCACAGCAGCTTGGTGTCCAGATTATGCAGTAATCCATTATTCAACAAACGGAGTGCGTATGAGACAAGTCTGGAGCGCGTGCTTAGAAAATAAAACCCACAATGTGCAAACCATCTGGTTTGGGGCGTGATATTTCAGGTTAAATAATTTGTGAAGATGGAGAAATATTTGGTTAATTTTTAGAGACATGAAGCCCTCAGCAGCGTTGAGATACTTGATGTATGAGGTGTGTGGAGCCAAGCCCTAAGTGGAAGAGCTTCTTGTAGATGTCATAACTTGACGAGAACTGGCTTCCAATGCAAGGAAAATGTCAACAAGTCCGGGCACTTAATGCACTCAAGAAGCCATGGATCTAGGCATATAATAATCATTGTATACACGCTTAATAATATTCCCTTAAATTCCTGTGTTCGGAAAAATACACTGACACTTCTTAGCGCTCCGCGTCGTTCCACATCGACATGAATTATTAAAAAGTAATGAGTCTGAGAAAGAACATGGAAGGGAGTTGCTGGTAAAAGTTGAATAACATGTGGCATAGACATATAGAAAACCCAAGGTAGAGCTTTATGAATTAACACTTTCAGGAACATGGGTGAGGGTTTCCGTAGAGAATGGCCCGTTTTCGAAAGCGCCGATTTCCGAATCGAATTGTCTGGGAAATCAATTGCTTCTACCTCTCTGATGAGAAGCAACTGATTATTCCTAGGACAAAGAGGCAGTGGCAAATGGTGAGTATTTCCCAACCATTCTCCTAATCCTTACCCTGACCCCCCCTTACATTACCCTAACCCTCATCTCCCTGCAGCCTAACCCTAACCCTCTCCTCCCTGCAGCCTGACCCTAACCCTCTCCTCCCCGCAGCCTAACCGTAAGACTTTCCTCTTCGCAGCCTGACCCTAGGACTCCCCTCCCCGCAGCCTAACCCTAAGACTTTCCTTTCCGCAGCCTGATCCTAGGACTCTCCTCCCCGCAGCCTAACCCTAAGACTTTCCTCTCCGCAGCCTGACCCTAAGACTCCCCTCCCCGCAGCCTAACCCTAAGACTACGTAACAAAACGATGCATAGATTACGTAAAATCGTTACTACATATGTGTAGTAGCTATTATCGGTAAATTCCGGACGTATATGTGGAATACGTCCGGGATTGTGAATCCGGCTCATTATCTGTGGATCCAGCCCAAGTTTTTTATTAGGGTTAGGATTAGGAATTATGGTTAGGATTAGGGTTATGATTAGGGTGAAGGTTAAGAATTAAGGTTAAGGTTGGGAATTAGGGTTAATGTTAGGAATTTGGGTTAGGATTAGGAATTAGGTTTAAGGTTAGGCATTAGGGTTAGAATTAGGAATTAAGGTTAGGATTAGGGTTATGATAGGGTTAGGTTTAGTGTTAGGAATTAGGGTTAGGATTAGGAATGAAGGTTAAGGTTAGGAATTAAAGTTAGGATTAGGAATTAAGGTTAGGGTTAGGAATTGGGGTTAGGATTAGGAATGAAGGTTAAGGTTAGGAATTAGGGTTAGGATTAGGAATTAAGGTGAGGGTTAGGAATTAGGGTTAGGATTAGGAATTAGGGTTAGGATTAGGGTTATGATAGGGTTAGGTTTAGTGTTAGGAATTAGGGTTAGGATTAGTAATTAAGGTTAGGGTTAGGCATTAGGGTTAGGATTAAGAATTAGGGTTAGGGTTAGGTTTAGGGTTAGGTTTAGTTAGGGTTAGGTTTAGTTAGGGTTAGGTTTAGTGTTAGGAATTAGGGTTAGGTTTAGTTAGGGTTAGGTTTAGTTAGGGTTAGGGTTAGGTTTAGTAATAGTTAGGATTAGGTTTAGTGTTAGAAATTAGGGTTAGTGTTAGGAATTAGGGTTAGAGTTAGGGTTAGGGTTAGTTAGGGTTAGGGTTAGGTTTAGTAAGGGTTAGGGTTAGGTTTAGTGTTAGGAATTAGGGTTAGGGTTAGTGTTAGGAATTAGGGTTAGAGTTAGGGTTAGGGTTAGTTAGGGTTAGGTTTAGGAATTAGGGTTAGAGTCAGGATTATTGTAAGCAAGCCAACATGTCACTATTTCAATATTCTATTAGACAGCTGTCACAAGATAAAATTTGCAATCCGCGAGTGCTGCCAACATTTTAGTGCTGTTATGTTCACTGTCAAAAATCAGAACACTGAACGAGCAAAATATATCCACTGTAACCACTTATCCAGATACTGGCCCTGATCAAAGGAATTGGCAGTACAAATCCCTTTAAAAGTAGCACAAATAAGCGATCACCGGGGGACAACTGAAAATCGTGGATGATAGGGAATATTGAGAAGAATCTGATTGTTTGCTGTGGGGAAAATACTTAGAGAAGCTAAAGATGCCCATTAGTCAGAAGGAACTTTACTCTGACTCACCAAGAACCTGGTCAGATCAGTGCGCCCATTAATTCTTCCTAACCCTCCCTTTTAAAACAACCAGGATAGAAGCTTAGACTACTCCTACTTTATCCGAGACTTCTGTCTGTCCCAGCACCATATGGAACGGATTGCGCTGATCCAAAATACACTTTATGTGGAAAACCATCTGTGACGAAACCATGGGTGTTTCGGAGCTGAAGAACCCATTTTTAGGAACTGTACAAGGCCTCCATAAAATAATACAACCTCTGGCATTCTCCCCCCCTGGATTCTCCACTTTCTCACATCATTTTTCTTTAAAAATAGATTTTACAAGCGCCGGTGATATATGCCGTGCGTCTATCATATATGTATTTTTCTTATTTTTCCTTTTAACCCGTTCTCACCCATTCCTGGCTGCGAAACGATGGTGAAACACTTTCCAGAGTCTGCACGATACGGCCGTGTAATCTATCAGACTCACAGCTGCCATGTAAAAACACAATGAATGGGACAAACGCTTGTAAAATATAATACTTTTTAATGGACCGTGGAGGCCAGTTATTTTGCTCTCTGAGAGTTGTACTTATTTCTTTTTGGGTTTGCTGTTTATGAAACGTCTTATTGATCGCACGCAGAAGGATTATGCATTTCTATATATTTAGGGATATTTAAACTGTGTCATAAAATTAAAGTACAAATCCAGCCTCCTGTTTTATGTGCTATTTTTATAGGATTGGAAATCTGGGATCGCATTAGGTTCCAAGTTCTTTCTTTCTTGTACTTAAGCTACATATGAACTCATGTCAGGGAGATGGTTCTTATAGAGGCAGGTTTTCTTATTCTGTATGTATATAAAGTATATAGTATCATATCTTAGATAAAGGTTCATGTTGAGATCATTGGAATAAAAAACACAGACAAATAGATTAGGTTTAGGGTTGTGTGACGTAAATATACAATCACATAGGGCCGGATCCAGAGGTACGTCTCTTTTACGTTTCTAGATGTAACATATTTACTATGCACCCCACATGGCACTCCCCTCTGCTCTGCACTCCCCTCTGCTCTGCACTCACCTCTTCTCTGCACTCCCCTCTGCTCTCCCTTCTGCTCTGCACTCCCCTCTGCTCTGCACTCCCCTCGGCCGTACATACTTTTGTCGATTTACGCTTCCCAGACCCTATCTTAACTATACACAGTGTAAATACTGACGTATGTACCGGCTGCACACGTATGTTACTGCCTGAGCACCTCCAGACTGTTGGATTTAAATGCCTCCCCCGCCTTCGAAGCGTAATGATGGGTGTCGTATGTCTGTCACGCCCCTTCGTTCAAAGTTACGCAGTTGATACTAGACTGGTACATAGGTTCAGAGTTACATGGCATAATATCTGCCGCGTGCATGCACAGTACATACTAAATTGCGTTTTTACGTCACCGGCCAGCGAGCTTAGCTCTGGATCTACCCAATAGACATGAGTTATCTGTAACCCTGATCCCATCTCTTATCTTTCTCCCCCTCATGTCTCATCCCATCTCTTATCTGTCTCCCCCTCATGTCTCATCCCATCTCTTATCTGTCTCCCCCCATGTCTGATCCCATCTCTTATCTGTCTCCCCTCATGTCTGATCCCATCTCTTATCTGTCTCCCCCTCATGTCTGATCCCATCTCTTATCTGTCTCCCCCTCATGTCTGATCCCATCTCTTATCTGTCTCCCCCTCATGTCTGATCCCATCTCTTATCTGTCTCCCCCTCATGTCTGATCCCATCTCTTATCTGTCTCCCCCTCATGTCTGATCCCATCTCTTATCTGTCTCCCCCTCATGTCTGATCCCATCTCTTATCTGTCTCCCCCTCATGTCTGATCCCATCTCTTATCTGTCTCCCCCTCATGTCT
>WWET01003249.1:46919-56247 GCA_011038615.1 Limnodynastes dumerilii | reverse complement strand
AAGTTAGGGTAGCCTTCACCCGGCGTAAGGAAGGGGCCATACGCCCGCACAGGGGGAGTGTCGGGGAAAGTGAACGCCGATACAATGTGCTTTAGTAAGCATAGCGCATCGGCGTAGGTCTGGATCAGGCCCTATGTTACAATATCAGTGTCCCGAAACAAGGATGAGTTATCTTCAACATTTGCAATACAAATATTGTACAACCTAAATCACTTGAGATACTAGCATAATAATAAATTGTTTAATCCCGTAATTTTAATTAAAGTATTAGCACATCAATTTATAAAAAATTTATCTTCAATTTACAGTATTCTCCGCTTCACATTTTTCACTTTATCCTTAAATAACTACTATATCCTACATTTCTACCCGCTACTTGCTACTGTAATTCACCAAGTCATATACGTCCGGTGTTTAGCGATTTTTACTACTGCGCATGCGTAGTCATTTTTTAACGTAATCTATGTATCTTTTTCTTAAATAGACTGCTTTTACGCAATCTACGTAAGAAAAAGATACGTAGATTATAACTACGCATGCGCAGTAGTAAAAATCGCTAAACACCGGACGTACTCTGAATACGGGCCCCTGTGTGTAAGGGCCTATTTTCAGAGCGAGGGGGCGTATTCAGAGATCCATTTTCGAGTGGAGTTCCGTGCGTATTTTTACGATAGGATCAGCTGCGCATGCGTAGTAACTTTATTTACGTAGTTTACGTTGACTATACGCACGGAAGTGCCTAATGGACGCACATGTGAATCGCAGTTGGGGACATACGCACGGAAAATCGACGTACAGGAAAATATACCTAAAAGTGGGAGAGGGGAGGCATTTAAATGAACACTTGAGGGCACGGTTATAACGAATCGAACGGATGGAGCACATATACGCTCGTAAATACACACGCAAAGAACAGAGTGTTCTAGGGACTCATAAATCCACGACCGCACGTATGGGAGAGGGGAGTATCGGGGAGAGGGGAGTGTCAGGGAGAGGGGAGTGTCGGGGGTGTTGCTGGGTGTTTCCTTGCTCTGTCCGTGCGTATAATTGCGTACATAAAATAAACGGTTCTGGGAGTGTCCGGGAGAGGGGAGTGTCCGGGAGAGGGGAGTGTCGGGGGTGTTGCTGGGTGTTTCCTTGCTCGTCCGTGCGTATAATTGCGTACATAAAATAAACGGTTCTCGGAATACACCCCGAGGCCTGAGGCTGTGGTCCCATTAGCCCCATGGTTAATCTGCCCCTGATCTTAACGGAAGCTTGGACCCAATCCATGGAGTGTAGAGGAAGTCCTGCATTTCGGAATTAAGAATCAAGAGGGACCAACGTCCAACAGAGATATCCGAAAGGGGGAAACAGCCAAGAACTGATTGTCCTGATAAAACTTTTTTACATTATGCTTTGAAGAGAAATGTTTATCTTACTGGTACCAGGGCTCTGCAGAACACACATATGTAAGTCATTGCCTAGAAATGGTGTTCCCTTATAGCCGCCCTCGATCTAGTGAAGCTACCTGCTCCGGCTAGAAAAAGCTGATTGTGTAAAGATGGTTGTAGGAAGGCCAGATGTAGATGTTCCCAAAAATAACTTTTATTTCTCAGTAATAACACAAGTTACGAACCGATTGCCAATGAAAATGAAATACAAAGTTAAACATTGCAAAGATTGTTAGGGGAAAAAACGCCGCGGTTTTAGCCGCAGATGGGATCTGTGCAGTGTACCTGGAAGAGAAACCCTCGGGGGACATCAAATCCCATTATATTGAGGGAAGACGTATGTAGAGTTTGACATTTGATAATTGAGCAATTAGACGTGCCTTTGTTTCCAATTGACTTTGACCCAAAGAACATAAAACTGGTTACAGGTTTACCTGCTGCAAACCCAGGATATGTCTATGTGGGAATCCGCTGCCTAGCAGGAGGCTGCAGGCCCATCAGACACAACTGAAGAGAGCTAGGCTTTTCCTTGCTGTTTTTCTGTACATCTTCAGCTCCAGTGTGCTTTGTCGTTATGATGGTCTATTTATTCGTAAGATCGTTGCACGGCTGTTAAATGGCAATTGCCGACAGTCTCCATTTTCGATTGTGGTGGTGGAACCCGCAAAGATATCTATTTCAAAAAGGTAAAGAAGGCTTCCCCTAACCCCAACCGTAATCCCAGGGCCTCCATCAGGGGAAGACAGATGTTTATACTGTCCCAGGCCCGGAGCCGCTTGGGCCATTCCATCACTAACGGGGCAATGTGCAGGAAAAACCTACGCACTGGCCAGCTGTAAATGCAGGTCCACAAAGCCCCGTCCCATAGGATGTCACATGGGAGAGGGGCCCTTCTGATGTGTCCTGGGCCCCACAACTTCTGACGGCGGTCTTAATTAATCGTTCCCTAAACCTTTATTTCCTTCAGCCTAACCCTAGCCTTCCCCCTGAGTTCTAACTTTAACCTTCTACTTTTTAGCACTAACCTTTCCCCCAGCCTAACCCTGACCCTTCATCTCCTGCAGCCTAACCCTAGCCCTCCATATCCAGCAGCGTAAGCCTAACTCTTCATGTCCTGCTGCCTAACCCTAACCATTTCTTTAAGCCCTAAGCCTTCTTTTTTTAAGCCACAACACTCCTGCCTTCCCAATCACCTTACACTTCTTCCTGCCTTCCCAGTCACCCTACACTTCTTCCTGCCTTTACAGTCACCCTACACTTCCTCCTGCCTTCCCAATCACCCTACACTTCCTCCTGCCTCCTCCAGTCACCCTACGTTTCCTCCTGCCTTTACAGTCACCCTACACTTCCTCCTGCCTTCCCAATCACCTTACACTTCTTCCTGCCTTCCCAGTCACCCTACACTTCCTCCTGCCTTCACAGTCACCCTACACTTCCTCCTGCCTCCTCCAGTCACCCTACGTTTCCTCCTGCCTTCCCAGTCACCCTACACTTCCTCCTGCCTTCCCAGTCACCCTACACTTCCTCCTGCCTTCACAGTTACCCCTCACTTCCTCCTGCCTTCCCAGTCACCCAATGCATCCTCCTGCCTTCACAGTTACCCTACGCTTCCTCCTGCCTTCACAGTTACCCTACGCTTCCTCCTGCCTTCACAGTCACCCTTCACTTCCTCCTGCCCTCACAGTCAGCATATGTTTCCTCCTGCCTTCCCAGTCACCCTACGCTTCCTCCTGCCTTTACAGTTACCCTTCATTTCCTCCTGCCTTCACAGTCAGCATATGCTTCCTCCTGCCTTCCCAGTCACCCAGTGCTTCTTCCTACCTTCACAGTCACCCTACGCTTCCTCCTGCCTTCCCAGTCACCCTACGCTTCCTCCTGCCTTCACAGTTACCCTTCACTTCCTCCTTCCTTCACAATACCCCTCCGCTTCTTTCTGCCTTTCCAGTCACCCCACGCTTCCTCCTGCATTCACTGTCTCTCTACACTTCCTCCTGCCTTCACAGTACCCCTATGTTTCTTTCTGCCTGTAACCACATGCATCTTCTGTCACTTTGAGTTGGCTTTCCACGGAGGAGACCAATAAACTTCTGCTTGTCTCTTTTTCGCAGACTTTTATATCAGGAACAAAATATTGTGACAGCCCTCTGTTAATTGGTTTATGTGGAGCCCGGGATCCAAAATGTTTTATTTTCCAGACTTATTGATGTTTTAAGTGATCTTAACACAAAGTTAAACAGCTTCACCCACACAGTAGTGTTCACCGCACACATAACTCATTCCTTCCATTGCAGAGAGACCGTTTCTCCTCTGGCAATGTAAAAATAATCATATTGCAGGGAAATGAACTTTCTTCCACTTGAACGTCTGCCAAAGATTATAGTAGAGTCTTAAATCTGATCATGAATCAATGGGGACCAGCCCACTAATTTGCGGTAACTTTATAGCATAATTGCTTTATTATTCACTGGGGGTATAACACTCTACTCTTTTTGTTTATAATTGTTAAGACTAAATTTCCTTAGACCTTCTTAAGTATAAAAAAATACTCCCCTCTCTCCACAGAAGAAATAAAACCCACGAACATGGTAGAAAAAGACAAACAAACGTGTCTAAGGATCGTACCCTGCTCTCCGCGCATTTACCGTATGCACGGAGACCAGACAGTCCGCATGGAAGCGGGGAGTGAACCCCCGTGTTACTCCCCTCTCTTGTGTGGACTTTAGGTGGCTGATGCGTAAGTCACACATGCGGATCAATGGCCATACGACCGCGGATAAGCACGTAACCAGACTGTAACGTTTAAATGCTCCCCCATCCACCTTATGGAGTTGAGGTGGGCGGAGATAATGCGTTGCACAGTCAGAGGGGTCTTCAGATGTGCGGAACTAAGTTGCCAGTAAAACAGTCGAATTGCGTGCAGAATTCTGCTGTTGTGCGGCCTATGGATCCGGACCTAAATGTGACCTTTTTAAGTTACGGGTTAGTGGACTTGATCCAGACTTAATAATAACAGCCAAGTTACGCACGCGGCATGCTTACATCTGGCTGTGGGAAGGCACTGCACATGCACACAGCGGATGTTACTTATCGCAACTCTGATCATATACCGTACTATAGAACATCCCTACGTAAGACGATTATCTGCATTGTTGGCGAAGGAGGGCATTTATACTGTACAGTATGGGATGGGTCAGGCACTTACATACGATAAGGTGATGCGTACAACCAGAGATACGCAAGGAAAAGTTATGGCAGGTTCTGAACACATAAGTCGGGTTCATTATGTTCATGAAAGAGGTGTGCCTGGGGGGGGAGTGCATTATGCTTAGTAGTAACTTGCGTACACATGTTTACGTAAATCGATCTTAAGTCTGGCTCGAGCCCGGTGAAGAAATGGAACAGGGACATGTCCAGCATCCAGTTAAAGAAGAAGGAAGGGGTGACCTTGGCTTGTTGACACCTTGGCTCACTCAAATATGTGAATGCGTGTGATTGGCCGATGGTAAGACGCGCTCTAATATCTGCTTGCTCAGCGTCTCTCTTCAGCTGGAATGCGGAGATTCAGGAATCGGGTCTCTGGAGATGCTGGAAACCGACGTTCGATCGTTCATACTGATAGAGAAAGTTCTCAGCTGGTTGGACGCAAACGTGTTTTTCTTCGCTTAAAAGAGAGATTATCCTGTGGATGAGGAAATCCCAACATATCTCCAGCAAGTTGAGAAGGGTAAAAATAATTGTTCTGAACCTCATTAGACCCCACAAATTGATGTTTTTACTGAGTATAGGATTTCCTCGATCAACACAGCCGGTCCCTAGGAGTTAAACATTTCTGGAATGTTATATTAATCACCTGTAAATCTCTACATACAGAACTGGTGTCTCTGTAGATCTGGGGACAGTGATCTGCCTCAGGAGGTGACAGTAAGTTGAGAGTTATCTGTTGACTTGTTGTATTTTGTGGTTTCCTTTTTCGCACTGTGCAAGTGAAAGAAAGTGTTTCCGCTTCCCTGGGTGTGAGATGCACAATGAGCACCTCAATCGTAATGATCATTACTTACATTTTATCTTATCTGAAGTAGCAGTGAATGAAACAAACACACAAACCTCTTAATTAATGAATAAGCCAAATCCCCTAAAACTATAAAGATGGCCGTGCACTAGAGCGGTTATCACTACCAGCACGATGCGTCCGATTCCCCTAGGAAAAGATCACCTCTCGTGCTGGGACCAATAATCCAGGATGACAGATGGGAATTCTTCGGCAGGAGGTGAGGGTACAGGTTTGATCATTGAAAATGGCCGCGCTCTACACGATTGGGCCGAATTCAGAGATCCGTTTTCACGGCCTGTTCCGTGCGTATTTTTAGGTACGTTATACGACTATATGCTCAGAAGTGCCTCGCTGACAGACTTGTGAATCGGACATGGATACGTACGTCCGGATCGGCGACATAAAAATACGCACGGGAGAATTTATATAAAAATGGGCAGGGGGAGGCATTAAAATGAAGAAAAGTGGGCGCGATTATCAAGATACGCACATACGGAGGACAGATACGCATGGGACTGCACACGGAAAGTTACAGGTGGTCTATGGAGGCGTAAGTCTCCAAGAGCACGGGCGATAGAGGGGAGTGCTATGGGTGTGAGGGGGTTTGGCCTGCACCGTGCGTGCGTATAATTGCGGCCCGATCTGGACACGGATCTCTTAAAAGACCAGACGGAGGAAATCTACCTACTTAATAGCTACATAGATAGCGTAAAGGACCTGCTATACAGACGTGGTAATCTACAGTACGCACCTAAGAAGCCCTAGTGTTTCTGGACCGATTATTGACCCCACATAACAGAGCTATATTAAAATGATAGGACTAATAATTGTTCTAGCGTCTAGCTCAATAGCATGGTAAGTGCTAATAGATTGGAAACATCTGTGATGATAAATATAAAAAGTATATCAGACCTAAATGGTCCTATGCTATCCTGCACACTTACTACAATGACATTTCCATATGTTATGTCTCTTCCCTCCCAGCAGGAGGCGCTGTCACGCCATACATCTAATATCCTTCCTAATAGATATTAGCATTTATTTATTTGTACAGTAGAGGGAGAATGGCAATCAGGTTGCCCTGAGTGTACATGCAGCGGCATGTAATATAGAGCAACGCGTTTCGATTTGTCAAAGTCTGTCAGCTGAAGCTTACAGATTACTAGATGCGCTGAATATCCGGCACCCGGCTAACACCAGAGCTCTGTTCATAGCTGTAGCCAATGTCTGGATCTGGTTCCTTATTCCTATTGTGATAACCAAAATTATTCTGACCCTCTCTCCATAATTGTCCAAACTACTGGAGACTCAATCTCCCCTGTGACAGCGACTGTACCTATGCGCAAAACTCACCCAGGAAGACTGGAAGATCTTAAGTTTGGAGCAGAGAAGGGACATGGAGGACAAATATATCAAGGGTGTAACCTGGCACAGGAAACATTCTTCAGAGGAAGAGACGTATTAGAACACAAGAGCAGCACTGACACTGGATGAGAGCAGCACTGACACTGGATGAGAGCAGCACTGACACTGGATGAGAGTATACACTGACACTGGATGAGGGCAGCACTGACACTGGATGAGGGTATGCAATGACACTGGATGAGAGTATACACTGACACTGGATGAGAGTATACACTGACACTGGATGAGAGTATACACTGACACTGGATGAGAGTATACACTGACACTGGATGAGAGTATACACTGACACTGGATGAGAGTATACACTGACACTGGATGAGAGTATACACTGACACTGGATGAGAGTATACACTGACACTGGATGAGAGTATACACTGACACTGGATGAGAGTATACACTGACACTGGATGAGAGTATACACTGACACTGGATGAGGGCAGCACTGACACTGGATGAGAGCATACACTGACACTGGATGAGAGCATACACTGACACTGGATGAGAGCATACACTGACACTGGATGAGGGCAGCACTGGCACTGGATGAGGGCAGCACTAACACTGGATGAGAACATACACTGACACTGGATGAGAGCATACACTGACACTGGATGAGAGTATACACTGACACTGGATGAGAGCATACACTGACACTGGATGAGAGTATACACTGACACTGGATGAGAGTATACACTGACACTAGATGAGAGCATACACTGACACTGGATGAGAGTATACACTGACACTGGATGAGAGCATACACTGACACTGGATGTAATTGCAAATACTGATCCCACTTCCACTTTTTACCATTAATTTAGCAAAAACTGGATCAGCCTTTTGGGGCTAGATTTACTAAACTACAGAAAAGGAAAAGTGGAGATGTTGCCCATAGCAACCGATTTCGATTCTAGCTGACCTTCTCTAGTATGCAATAGGAAAGTGGGAGCTAGAATCCGATCGGTTGCTATGGGCAACATCCCCACTTTCCCTTTTTCGCAGTTTAGTAATCATTAAGCTTCCCCCGGTTATGTGCTTCCTATGATTCCCTCCACCTAGAATCTAAAGTTCTTATTTACAAGCAGAGACAGGAGTGTTGGGGCATTTCTTTGATTATTAATATAAATATAATTATAAATACAAAAAAATTAAAAAGAGAAGCAGTGCAAATGTCCAGGGAGAAGTAACGACAACATGACCCTTAAATACCCCAATCAAAGTCAGTGTTCTCCTTCTGCCCTGGAAAAGCCGTGATAGGGACAGCGGTAGCGGAATTCCGAGATTAATACAGCGTGAGATCCTAACTTCCGTGAGGACGGGGGGAGGATAATCCCCTCACACGCACAGAACTTACGAGTGCTGACCCCCTATCTTAAAATTTCAGTGCTGTGCTCACTTAAAATGGCGACGTTGCAGAAGATTCCATACCCCCTCCCCCCCCTCTGACCTTTCGAATTTGCATCACGCTAAATGCTCCATCTCATCCCGCTGTCGTAAAATATTCCATTTCAGTTCTATAATGAAATAGCGTAAGGTGCACAGATGCACTTGTGAAATACGGTCGAAGACGAACCGTTGGTGGAAGTCCGGTCCAACCTCATTGTCACAACTTAAATGCTACTTTGATCTCCCAAACTCTTTGCATTAAATATCGGACGTTAGCATCTCAAAGCCACGCTCTTGTTCAAAACTTGTGTTCCTTACCCAAAATCAAAACCTGCGGCATCATACGAGAGTAAAAGCACTGCAGACCTGGTCTAGAACTAAACATACGACCAACTGCATAACTTGTGTTTTGTACTGTGCCCAGAAAATATGTGTACACAATGTATACCCAAGCGCTAGTTACAGCTGCGGCTGCTTGCATTTATAGGGGAGTTTTGTGGGAGGGAATGAGTGGGGTATATACTATATATGGTCAATGTACAGTAAGGGCGTGCTCACACAATTGCAACCGATTCAGACCCATATGCACAGTTTATGGCTAAATAATTGCACCATTCAAAGAGAAATCATAACTGTATCCAACATCTGCTTAATGCCCAGTAGGTGGCGCTCTTGTCTCAGTACTCTACAATTTGTTTGAAAAGCCATCAGCCCACACATTGGGATAATAGGAGAAAGGAGAATCCAAGATAATACAATGTGACTATAATGGAGTCATAGCCGCACATCCGGGTCACCGAGGCTGTATGATCACAGTACACACTTCCTGATTGAGTGGTTATGATATTGTCGACTTTCTCTTGATTCAGGGGACTTAGTGAATTTATCATAATGAGTTTCTTTCTTTCTTCTTTCTTTCTTCATTGTGGAAGTCAGAGTGCTATAGATTTCTTACAGCAAGTGTTTCTTTCATAGACATCAGTGATGGGTATCAGACATCTCTGGGCAGCAGGCATTCCTCCAAGCCTTCATC
>WWET01003249.1:31338-42758 GCA_011038615.1 Limnodynastes dumerilii | reverse complement strand
GCTACGCTGCAAGCAGCACGGCGGAGGGATCTCCTCTGCCTTGCTGCGGCTCTAAACCCTAACTCCTAACCCTAACCCCTAACCCTAACCCCTAACCCTAACCCCTAACCCTAACCCCTAACCCTAAACCCTAACCCTAAACCCTAACCCCTAACCCTAACCCCTAACCCTAACCCCAACCCCTAACCCTAACTCCTAACCCCTAACCCTAACTCCTAACCCTAACCCTAACCCTAAATCCAAACCCTAACCCTAACTCCTAACCCTAACCCTAAATCAACTCCTGACCCTAACTCCTGACCCTAACTCCTAACCCTAACTCCTTACCCTAACTCCTAACTCCTGACCCTAACTCCTGACCCTAACTCCTGACCCTAACTCCTGACCCTAACTCCTGACCCTAACTCCTGACCCTAACTCCTAACTCCTAACCCTAAATCAAATCCTAATCCTAACCCTAACCCAAATCCTAACCCAAACCCAAATCCCAAATCCTAACTCCTAACCCTAAATCCTAACCCTAATCCTAACCCTAATCCCAAATCCTAAAACTAACCCAAATCCTAATGCCAACCCAAATCTTAACCCTAATCCCAACACCGCGTGCACGCAATCTACGTAGCAAAACTCCACGTAAACGGCGTAGAAAAATTACTACGCATGCCCAGTAACTACAAACGCTTATTTATGGACGGACCGGCGAGTCTGAATACGGGCCGCTAATTCCTAATTCTAACCCTAATCCTAATTCCTAATTCTAACCATAAACCTAACCCTAACCCTAATCCAAATTCCTAATCCTAACCCTATCTCTAATTCCTAATCCTAACTCCTAACCCTAATCACTAACCCTAATCCTAATTCATAACCCAAATCCTAACTCCTAACCCTAATCACTAATCCTAATTCATAACCCAAATCCTAACTCTAATCCTAATTCCAGTATCACAAACCGTAATCCTTATTCCTAACCCTAACCCCTAAAACTAACCCCAATCACTAAACCTAATGCTAACCCTAACACTGCCCCTAACATTAACCCTAACACTAACCCTAATCCTAACCCTACCCCTAACACTAACCCTAATCCTACCCCCAATCACTAACCCTAATCCTACCCCTAATCCTAACACTAACCCTAACCCCAATCACTTATAACACTAACCCTAATCCTACCCCCAATCACTAACCCTAATCCTAACCCTACCCCTAACACTAACCCTACCCCTAACCCTAATCCTACCCCTAATCCTACCCCTAATCCTAAACCTAACACTAACCCTAACCCCAATCACTTACCCTGCCCCTAATCCTTACCCTAATCCTAAACCTAACCCTAACCCCAATCACTTACCCTAACCCTCCCACTAATCCTTACCCTAATCCTAAACCTAACACTAACCCCTAACCCCAATCCTAACCCTAATTCCTAACCCGGGAAGCATCACGAGTACCTGGAACAATGAACATCCCAGCAGAGACTTCCCATGGATCCCTGACAAGATGGGATTTGTAGTTCCACAACCCCTGGACTTGAGGTTGGCCTCTGCCCGGTATAGAGCGCTTCCTACGCTTGGACTAGTGCGTGGACGGGGAGATCTACACCACTGTTATTATAACAAAACTCCCGGTTACTCCGCCGTGCCACAAGAACAGAGGGCGGTGTAGTCCTAATCCATGCACCCGGGCCCCGTCACCGGCCGTCAAGCAGATCATAAGTCATTCCGGCCCCCATCTGGTGCTGATTTCCCGGCAGGTAACCAGGCAGTGGTGGTGTTGATGTTACCTGCGCTGATTACCCCGTGGCCTCTGTGACCGGTCTTCATTGAGCCTTTTCTTTCTGCACGTCTCATGGCCGTAATCATTAGCAGCTCCATACAAGGGTCTCCCCCCCCCCCCCTTACCCCCTGATGCATTGCAACGTTCCTCCAGTCTTTTATGACCCTCACACATTGAATTTCTCATATGCCTTTTCTTCTTCAGGCCACTTGTAAACTCATTATAAAAGTCCCCCCTCGGGCTGTTTCCAATAAAATAGGCAACTTTTTTCCCACATGACCGTCTGGGCGCAGTTTCCACGCTAGCTCCTCCGCATGGTTTATGTGAAAGCTAAGGGTGGCCTTGTTATTCCTTTTCGTATTTAAAATGAGGGCGGAAAAAAAAAAATTGAGACGTCTATGAAAGTTCAAAGCAGAAGCGGGAGCACATTGTGACCCCGGAGCTATCGCTGTACAGAGACCGGGGGGCGTTCCTGCCATCTGTAAATTCCTCCTTTCACTATGATGGCCGCCTGATGCCCCTAAATGTCAGGGACAAAATAGAGTTATCTCACTTCCCACCACCTGCACAGTGTCACTTTTTTCACACTTTAGTGTATATCCCACTCAGTATCTATCACTGTATCGTTCTGTCACCTCTTATCCTCACTGACACACCCCTCATCTCCTGATATACTCTGTGCTGCTGTGACCCTGCTCCTTCCACCATATAACACATTACTCATCTCCTGATACACTCTGTGCTGCTGTGACCCCGCTCCTTCCACCATATAACACATTACTCATCTCCTGATACACTCTGTGCTGCTGTGATTCTGCTCCTTCCACTATATAACACATCCCTCATCTCCTGATATACTCTGTGCTGCTGTGACCCTGCTCCTTCCACTATATAACACATCCCTCATCTCCTGATATACTCTGTGCTGCTGTGACCCTGCTCCTTCCACTATATAACACACCCCTCATCTCCTGATATACTCTGTGCTGCTGACTAATAAAATACTAATCAGTGGCAGTATAGTTAGACTATAAAACATAATATGTGCTATAATGTGTGTTTGGTGTGATAAATGGTTGTCAGTACAATGTATAAAATCCCCGTTTTAATAGCTGCAATGCGGAGATTTATGGCCTCCTCCCCCACGTTCCCTCTGATACGGGTTCCTGATCTGATTAAACGGCCGATTATGTCCGAGGTGCAGGATAAACCTCCTAAAATCCTGTCTACGGCTCAGAAAAGAAACCCTGACTACTGTCTGACCATCGCTAAAGATAATGAACATTACAGAGCATTGATTAAGAGGAGACCGGAGCCAAAGCATCCGTCGCCGTCAGAGCACATAGTCTCACTTTCTCCATTACGGTAATGCTCGCGGATCGGTGCCAAGCGACATAAAGCCCCCGTCTCCTCAGCTCACACTTGTCATTTTAATATAGCAAAATTATTCTTCAAAGAGGTAACAGTCTAAACAATCCGACCCCCTGTCCATGGAAAGGACGTGCATATCATTATTTTTACGAGCGTCCATAAAAAGCTTATATTAATATGGCTTCCTTCAGGTCCCAGTTCGCTATGTGGGCACTGTGATGCTTTTATTTCAGGCCGCGATACATATCGCTTCTGATACGCTTGGATGTTCAGATTTTGCGCTGTGACTGGGTAAAGATTGCGGGACGGACGCTCAGTTGTAACGGTGGATGGCTTACGTATGTAACTCGCACATCGGTTTGCAATGCGCAAGCGCAGTACAATGAATTCCACATCACAAGGCAGCCGATCGGCGCAGAACTCACTATCCGCATGCTGGGCGGGCTGGCTCACCGTGTGTACGAGATATGCGCGGTGGGAGGGCATAGGCATGCTGTTCGTGCAGTAAGGGCGTGGCTAAGCTAATATTGCTGTCCAATATTCCGCATGTACAGGGTTACGTGCGTAATAATTAAGGTAGAGTGCAGGGCACGCAGGAATGTCGGGGAGGAGTGACCACATACCTGCGTGTAGGATAGCAAATTCCATACGCCGGCTCGTAGGTTTGGATTCTGTCTTAGAGGGCCTAGAGGGCGCTCCTAAATAAGCCGTGTGACTGTCACCTATAGAATGTCACCAACACTCTAGAACAGCATGCAAATAGAAGGAGGTCACCTGACTTCATAAAAATCTAAAAACTAGAATAATCCGAAATAAAAATCCTCCAAAGTTGTGTTCCAGCTTTTGTACCTCAAAGAGGGTTTGGTTTGCCTAACCCTAAACCTTCCCCAATATTAAATATCCTCGCCCCACAACGTAACCTTAAACCTCCCCTATCATAAGCCTAATTATTATTATAATTATTGGCCCGGATTCAGAGCTCCGGCCGCAATGCAATTGATTATTATAATTATTATTATTATTAACGTTTATTTAATGCGCCACACCGTATCCGCAGCGCCATACAGAGGCAATAGGAAAGACAATAATTACATAAACAATACAATAATTAGCAGAGGGGGTACAGATTCGTAAAAATAAGAAATACAATTCAAGTACGGGGCAAAAATAAAATCCAGATCAAATTTAGCAGAACAATATGTGTGAAGAATAAAGATGCTGGATATGTCTGTAGGATCAGATGAATAAGGGGAGGTATAGAAATTAGAGAGGAAAGGAGGATAGGATAGGGGGGTGATGACAGCAGGGAGGGGCCCTGCTCATAAGAGCTATCATGCTAAGTGGGAGAGGGTGAACAAACAGAAGACACAGGGATGAAGATGGGGAGGGCAGGTAAGCTTAGGTGGAGGAAGGGTAGGCTAGCCTGGAGTTGAGGCGAATGTCACCAGTAGAGCTGAGGGGACGGGAGGGAGTTTGGATGGAGATAAGGGAGTATGAGAGTCTGGCTACGCCATTTAGTATGGATAGTAGGGATGCGAGAAAGGCCAGAAAGGGTGTGGAGCAGAAGAGGGTGATCAGCAGTGTCAAAAGCTGCCGATAGATCCAGGAGGATGAGAAGGGAGAGGTGGCCTTTAGATTTGGCACAGATGAGATCATTTGTGACCTTAGTCAGGGCAGTTTCAGTGGAGTGCAGGGGCCGAACCCAGATTTGAAGAGGATCCAGGATAGAGATGTCCGTGAGGTAGCCGATTAGGCGCTTGTAACAAATCATTCAAGCAGCTTAGAGTCGAATGGGAGAGATGGGCCGGTAGTTGGAGGGTGAGGTGCGGTCAAGGTTAGGTTTTTTAAGGATGGAGGAGACAAGAGCGTGTTTAAAGAGGGAGGCGATAAAACCAGAGGAGAGGGATAAGTTGAAGAGGTGGCAAAATGAGAGCAAGTGGTGAGAGAGAAAGACCGGAGAAGATTAGAGGGGATAGGATCAAGTGGGCACGTCAACGGAGGGGACAACAAAAGAAGGGTAGATGTCTGTGGAGAAGATAAGAGGTTGCCCCACAGCCTAACCCTAACCCTCCACTCTCCGGAGCCTAACCCTAACCCTTCCTGTCCCACAGCCAAACCCTAACCTGAACAGGTACTTTGTTGAAATAAGAGCATTCAATATGGGACCCGTTCCGGGGTGTAATTTTTCTTAATAAAAAAGAAACTGTTGACAATGGAAATGAAACTTTCAGCTGTATCCTGGGGCAAAGGGGCATTCATCCCGGCAACTGCCACCTGCCAAGGAAAGCCCACACAGAGCAGCCAAACACATAAAAACATGACATTTATTTGAAACAACTAATACAAATAACAGCAAACATAGGCGTATAGGAAAATAAAAAGTCCCCCTGGTATTGATCTGTACCGGGATTAGGTGAAAATAGTCGCTATGTCGTAGGGTCCGGATTCACAGTTATGTAGTTTTCATCTTGCGTACGTTGTTTTAAGAATTGATCTACTACGCATGTATACTAGCTTATTTATGCAATCTACGTACAGACATGGTACATATAGGGGGTGATTCAGAGATGTGACTGCAAAAAGATCGCAAATATACGCAACTATGTTCAGATCTTAGCAGGTTGCAGCCCACTGCATAAACAGTCACTCCCCTTGCAAACAGCGGCGGATCTTAAAGTTAGACCACCATTGACTAACCCTAACTCTGCGCTGTCATTTGAGATCTTAAGGGAAGTAGTTGCGGTTATTTGAGATCCTAAGTGTCTGCCCGCGCCCACTTTCCCTCATCTCCCTGCCTCCCCCCGCCCATTTCCATGCAAATCCTTCAGATCCTAAACTTACGCAGCACTTAAGATCTTAAGTGCTTGCGATCGATTCACAGGTCCGCACTTAGCGAATTTAAGTTCCTAACTACGTAGACGGCGTTGCACTATTACTACGCATGCGCATTGATGCAAATTTTCTAAGATCCTAAATATACGCACCTAAGTTGCGATAAAATCGCATCTCTGAATCAGGCCCATATAGTGTAAATAAGCTACTAAGCATGTGTAGTAGATCAATTCTTGAAACATTAAACATAAGATGAAAACTACGTAACTGTGAATCCAGACTTAGATGTGACATGCTCGGGTAAGAAGGCATGCGATAATCCACAGTCTGAAGAGCCCCCACCTGATACACCTATTGATGCGTTTAGAACGATGAGTTATTTTGTGAGGCAATCTTCAAGTTTTACCGGATTTAGATGTTTATGAAACACCGCACCGTCTGATACGCTCACTTTGGCCCTGATTCACACTTAATAACGTTCCTAAATAGAAGCAGGTCGTGTGCGTATCTTGGCATTTTTTTTGGCGGTTTGTGCGAGCCAGATGTTACACATAGAGGCCCGTATTCAGAGTACAGGACGTATAACATATACATCCGGTGTTTAGCGATTTTTCCCACTACGCATGCGTAGTCATTTTTTAACGTAAGCTACGTATCTTTTTCTTACGTAGATTGCGTAAAATGCGGTCTTTCAGGGGCACAGAGGGCATGTATTAAGTGTCAATGCCGGACATGCCAGTAGAAGGAGCGGGGATGAATTGGTTCCTAGCCGGGTTTTTTTATAGCATGTTGGGATTTTTGTGTGTTGGGATTTTATGTGTAGGTGTTTTTACAGTCTCGGTATTATTTCCTTGTCGGAATTTTGATGTTTGGAAAATTGGCGTCAGGAATTCTTCCAATACAGTGCATTAAAAAAAAATCGTCATCCTCCGGCCGTATTTACCAACATACTCCTTACTGATCCCGTAGATCTTAAGAAGCCGCGTTCTATTAAAAACACCTAACTCTGGAGAACGTCAATGTTTTTCTTTTTATGCCGAGGCCATTGCCCTAGAATTAGGAGGCTGCTGACCGTGGAGGAACGATATGACTCCATTTAGATACAGAAAGGAAATTGTAGTCAAAACACTTTCACACAACTCTACCAGGGAAACGAGTCACCTCTAATGTAATAATTCGCTTCTGGAGATGGCTGGAAAATAGTAAATCTCTCTGGCCTATAGTCTATCTGTTCTCCGTCCAATTATATGCAGAACCAGACTGATAATCCAGGGTGTCTCTCCGAAAGCTTTTCAAGATTTCCATCACTAAGTAGCTTTCTCATGGATACACGAGAAACATCACGGACACATTTCGTTCCTATTATACACCCGTGACGACCGGGCACAGTTTTAGATGTGCAGGGTAGTTAAAGGGTCACAAAAATATGACAAATGATTCAATCGATTTAATTGAAAATATTCTTTAGCTATAACAATTTCTCCTGTGCAATCGCAAGACAAATCGAATGCTAAGATAATATAAAGTTGTTGGGCCGTGTTCATACCTAAGAAGCTTTGGCTTTTTAGGTGCATATATTTATGAAATGACCTACTGCGAAAGTGAAAGGATGCTTCTTACTTCTAATACTTTCTAACAGAAGGGCCGATTTGCAATCACAAGTGTTGATGGTTTGCCATTAAATGTACAGTATAGATGAGCCCTTTCCCTGCGACTTCCACACAGCTGCCATTTTCTGTGCCCTGGATATCAGAAGTTGATCCATGTGGGGGGAATTGTTAGCTGTTTGGATGTGTCACCATTGTGGCCCTGTGGTTGTGGATCCCTCCTTGCCTGTTGCTTTGAGAACTGATTGCATGAGAATCCAGAGGCCTGGCGGGATGATACTTGTGCTCCAGTTTTATGGATTTAAGATATTCTACAAATTACTTTAACAGTAATTCCATCAATTTCTCTACTTCTGATGTTAGGATCACTGGTTGGTAGTTGACAGCTTCTTTCATATATTCACTTCTGTATATATGGACTACAGACCTGATTCAGACTTAAGAACGAACTTGAAATTAAGGACCTGATTTACACTTAAGAATCTTCTTAAAATAAGAACTTAAAGTCACACCTGGGCTAAACCATGTTGATTGCAGGGGAGTCATATTTTATCTGTTGCAAACAATACTAGTGTTGAGAAGTGATATTTCCCAGCCCAAGTCTAAATAACAGTATAATAGTAAAGCTGGTCAGTATCTGTGTGCAGTAAGCAATTCAAAGATATATCCCTGCATGCAAAGAATACAATTAACTTGACTCTCCCTGAAAACATGGTTTTGCCCAGGAGTGACTTTTAAGTTCTTATTTTAAGAAGATTCTTAAGTGTGAATCAGGTCCTACATTTGTTATTTTACAGTCTTCTTGAAATTATTCCTGTTACTAGTGACTGGTTAAATAATTTGGTTAATGGTTTTACCAGTGCCTTTTTCATGCTCTTTTAGTATCCTAGGATGTATCCCACCTGACCCCTTTAATTTTCCACTTTCCGCTTTGGCAGTTTTGTCATGACCTGTATTTACTGAGGCTTCTTTCTGTAGCTTAGCTAATTAAAAGCCATCAGTAAAAGAAAGTTTAATGTCGGGGTGACCACAGTCAACAGTTCTGATGCTTTATATGACTTTCATGAATTTTTCTTTTCTGACACAAGTGCAGGTAACTGGTGGGATGTCTGGATGGGCACACATAGAGAGGGAATGTCTATATTGTAAACTGACCAAGAAGAAACTTCTGTGATATGGAAGGTCACCTTAAATGGCCCCAAGGTTTAAGTGAATGACTTTCCTCGACCTGACAGGGTCATTAACTCAACACCTGTCAGATACAATATTGGGGTGTGGGTCGGTGGCGAAAATGGCCTTTTTCCAAAAGGGCCATTCTATACCAGCCAATTTCAAATTAGCTCTGCATTTGATTGCTTTTGTCCCGCCAAAGACAAACAATCGAAGATACCAAAGACGGAGAGAACTGAGTATTTATTCTACCTCAACCCTTATCTTAATTCTTACCCTAATCCTCCCCTTCCAATACCCTAACCCTACAGAGAGAAGGAGCTGAAGGATGGAGAGGAGGAAGCGTGGACAGGACGGAAGGGCTAGATAGAAGAAGAGACAGGAAGGAGGAGCTGATAAATGGAGAGGAGGAAGAGTGAAAAGGACGGAAGAGCTAGACAAAAAAGAAGAGACAGAGAGAAGGAGCTGAAGGATGGAGAGGAGGAGCTGAAGGATGGAGAGGAGGAAGAGTGGACAGGACGGAAGAGCTAGATAGAAGAAGAGACAGGAAGGAGGAGCTGATGGATGGAGAGGAGGAAGAGTGGACAGGACGGAAGAGCTAGACAAAAAAGAAGAGACAGAGAGATGGAGCTGAAGGATGGAGAAGAGGAAATCCCATATTCAGACTTGCGTTTTCTTTGTCTGTCCGTAAATAAGCGTTTGTAATTAATGGGCATGCAGAGTAATCTTATGTACGCTATTTACGTAGCGCTTCGCTACGTAGATTGCATACATCCAGACTTTAAGACCGCGTGTACGCAATCTACGTAGGGAAATGCTACATCAATAGCGTACAAAAATTACTACGCATGCTTAGTAACTACAAAATGCTTATTTACGGACGGATGGGCACAGAAAACGCAAGTCTGAATACAGGCCGAAGAGTGGACAGGATGGAAGGGCTAGACACAGAAGAAGAGACAGAGAGGAGGATCTGGGGGATGGAGAGGAGAAAGAGTGGACAGGATGGAAGGGCTAGACACAGAAGAGGAGACAGAGAGGAAGATCTGGGGGATGGAGAGGAGAAAGAGAGGACAGGATGGAAGGGCTAGACACAGAAGAGGAGACAGAGAGGAGGATCTGGGGGATGGAGAGGAGAAAGAGAGGACAGGATGGAAGGGCTAGACACAGAACAGACAGAGTAGGACCTGAAGGATGCAGAGGAGGAACAATGGACAGGACAGAAGAGCTAGACAGAAGAAGAGACTGAGACGAGGAGCTGAAGGATGGAGAGGAGGAAGCGTGGACAGGACGGAAGAGCTAGACACAGAAGAAGAGAAAGAAGTGGAAGTCAGGACAGAGTGAAAAGAAAGACAGAGCAGAGCAAGATCAAGGTCAGGGTAAGAAATTATGTTTATTTTTAGGTGGGTTCTGTATTTTATTTATTTTGGCCTTAAGAAGGGGTACCAGGCCAACATAATACTTTTCTAAATGAATCATTATCGAACAATGATAAAGTTGATTCTATGGTCTTATGGAATTTATAGCTCATTATTCTGGATGGGTAGGAATGTCTTCCAATTGGTTAGCATGGGTTCAGCAAGTTTTGTAACTCAGGATCCACCTCTGTGTGATGGAAATTTCTATAATGTGTTCCTCCTTGGTAAAATATCCTCATTTATTTTTACACGATTTCCTCGGAACATGAAGACAAGCCATTGCGCCGTAATTCCCAGTAACACTCTCCAGAATATTAAGTGTATTTTCCCGATGACTGAAGAACACTTTGTAACACCTTAGACACAACAGAGCGCTGGGACATCAAGGCTTTCTTATATCTGTAATGTTTCCTTCCCTGGGGCTGAGACATAAAATAGCTTTGCAGAAGTAATGTTATTTAAACGTCTTGCAGAGAATTTCAACAGTCTCGGAAGGTTTGTAAGATCCTGGACGTTAATTGATCAGTGTTATGGCACATTGATAGACTAATCCATCAATGTTAATGATGTTAATGCTGTGGTAATTGGTTTGGTATTTCCGCAATGCTGTTAAGGAATCCTGTGGTCTGTCTCAAGAGCAGCAGTAGTGTTTTGTGATTATATTGTATTTTGATCACTATGTGACACAATGGGCTGGATCCAGACTTAAGCAAGTGCTTGAAATTAGTTACTCCTGGGCTAAACCATGGTGATTGCAGGGGAGTCATATTTCATCTGTTGCAAACAGTATTAGAGATGAGAGGTGATGTTTCCTATCCCAAGTCTAAATAACAGTGTAATATTAAAGCTGGTCAGTATCTGTGCAATAATATTATAGTATTAGAGATGAGAGGTGATAAATAACCGTGTGATAGTAAAGCTGGTCTGTATCTGTGTAATAATGTAATACATCCGAGGATACTAAAAGAGCTTAGAGGGGTGCTGGCAAAATCATTAACTGAATTATTCAATCAGCCACTAATAACTGGGGTAATTCCAGAGGACTGGAAAATAGCAAATGTCGTCCCTCTGCATAAAAGTGGAAGTAGGGAAGAAGCGTCAAACTACCGAGCAGTGAGTCTAACATCAGTAATAGGGAAATTGATGGAAACACTGTTAAAGGAACAAATTGTACAGTATCTTAAATCCAGTAACTTACAGGATCCCAAGCAGCATGGATTCACTGGGGGAAGATCATGTCAAA
>WWET01003248.1:180086-191121 GCA_011038615.1 Limnodynastes dumerilii | reverse complement strand
AATTGAGGATCACTCCATTGAACTGATGAGTACATTTTCAAGAGTATTTAGCAGCACATCATCTTAGAGATCCATGATCAGTGTAACCTGCTAGAGGCTCTGAAGTCAGTCTACCGTTTAAAGTTACGTTTGATAATTCCTAATCAAAACATTTTTCAGTATAGTGCTGGAGAAACATGCTGCCTTCAGGAGAAAGAAATAGAGATATAAAACATTATCCCACATTTACCAAGATGTACTTTCAAATCCTATAAATAACTCATTCTGTTTGTGAATAGGGATGAGTTTGCTGTGAGTCAGAATATGGAAATGCAATTATAAAGTAAACATTTGGCCCAAACACTAAATAAAACAAAATAAATACATATCACTGCTTTTCTATTACCGTTTTTATAGCGCTTAAAGGTCCAGGATTTAAATGAAAGCAAATAATCAGTGTAACAATAAACCGGACCTACAGCTCCCGAGACCAGATTCACTAAGCTGCGGCAAAGGAAAAGTGGAGATGTTGCCCATAGCAACCAATCAGATTCTAGCTGACAATTTCTAGTATGGAATAGGAAAGTGAGAGCTAGAATCTGATTGGTTGCTATGGGCAACATCTCCACTTTTCTTTTTCCGCAGCTTAGTAAATCTGGCCCCGGAGATCTAAACACCGTGATGAGAAAGGCAAGTCAGATGCTGGGTTGAATAGGGAAAAGCATCTGTAGCAGAAGGAGAGAAGTAGTGATGTCACTTTATAGGTCATTGGTGCGGCCTCAGCTAGATAGATAGCACTTCATTAATAAATCATACAAACTTTGTTTATTTAGCAGCTGCTGGCTTTCTGCAGAGATCAGACAACGGAGCTGACATCACCCACTCAATTCACAGGATGAGGCATACACTTTTTTCTGTGGGACATTGAATTGGTGACGTCAGCTCCATGGTGTAATCTCTGCAGGCAGCCGGTAGATGCTAATTTGTAAGTAAACAAAGTTTAAATGATTTCTGAAGCCCTGTTTACCTTTCTTCAGCAGTTGGGCCTGTTATGCATGGAAGAACTTTGCCTGATCTTGGGAAAGTCTTAACTGAGCACAACTGTAAATGAGAAGCAAGGGGATGGCCAATGAGCACAGCATCCCGGAAGTACGCTGGCCAGTGGCAAGAGAGGGGCGGGCGCAGGTGGGGTTTGTGAGGAGAGCGTGCCACCGGCGAAACATTAAAAGGAAGCAATTGTTGTAATCTTACTGTAGTTTTTTCAGTCATTTTGACGGGTGTTTAACTAATTTATTTAATATTACGCTTTACAGAATGATTCCAGTTACCATGTAAAGTAATGTACAAACAAAGATCTAATGTCATCATCCAGAACATTTTTCTCTTTGACTCACGCGTGTATATTGTGTTGATAAATACACAACCTGCGCCGTTCTGTCATCTTTTCATTACTGATCCATAAATCCTTACAAATGTACACGACAGACAGCCTGCTCCCAATCAATAATTAATCATATATTTGCAATTATAAACTATCCTGACAACAAAATTTGGCTGCAAGATTGTAATTAGGATTTATAGATTAAAGTTTCGCATTTTCATTTTTTCTCTTAAAGCGAAAGCCTGTGACATGCATTAAAAAGTCAGAACTATTTCAAGAAACAAATGTTTGTGTTACATGTATTAATTGTGTGTTAAATGCTTAAAAATAACTATCGTAATATACTGTGGGTTTGATCCAGACTGGAATGTTAAAAAAAGGACACCTACTATGTATGATAAAAACCCCCACACAAGTCATGGGAGGTTTAAGTGAAATACAGGTGTGAGCGCAAGTATAGCGGGTTGTGTATAAATACATATAACAGCCAAGCAGACTACAGAAACGCTGCAAGTGCAGAGTAGTTTACTGCTATGTTTAATGGAAATTGTGGCTATGCTTTCTGAATGTACTTAATTGACATTGTGAATGTGCTATTAATATAGGCAGGGTTACACCTGAGGGGTTCTGACTGCCTGAAAATCCGCCTTTACCCTTAGGACAGATTTTCAATATTCCTCTCATAGAATTTTGTAGTTTTGTAATTCATTCTCTGACCACTAGTGGCCACCCTACAGTATCCTGATTCCCAGTTTGCTTTCTCTCCTTTTTCCTGCCTGTTCTTCGACCCCACCTCCAACCACCACAAAGGACAGTGTCTGATTAGAAACAATGGGCCTGATCCAGAGCTACGAAATTGGCCGATTTCAAGCGAGCGTACGACCGTTTTTTGCGTATTTTCGTACGAAAATTCGCACTGCGCATGCCCAGTATGACAGCTTCCGGTCGGCTGGCCGACATGAGCGTATAGCGGTCGTATCGTGTGCGAATTTTTCGCTCGAGGGGCGTGCGTTCAGTACGACGGTCGCCTGGGCGCTCGTTTTACTATAGGGAGGCGGGGATAGCCATTTAAATTGTACAGTATGGCCGTGCTAAGCCCGTACGCTCAGCGTATTATGTGCGAAAATTCGTACGGCCGACGGTAGTACCCAGTGTAGGGTATAGGCGCCGTAAGCAGATACTTTTCTATGGGAGTGTTAGGGGCGTGTATGTTTATTTGCACGGGCGAACGTACGCATTCGCCCGCCGTGCGAATTTTCGTAGCTCTGGATCAGGCCCAATGACAGCCTGCTCTGTCTCAGTTTATTCTGAGGTCACCTTTACCATCTGCCCACTGATAATTGGTTCGACGTATATAAAACATAGAAACATAGAAAGTGACGGCAGATAAGAGCCACATGGCCCATCTAGTCTGCTCATTTGTTTATTGAAAACTATACTGACCCTAGACCCTATTTACTCTCAATTTGGGTTTCAGTTTAGGATACCCTTATATTTATCCCAAGCATGTTTACACTGTTCTACTGTATTGGCCTCAAGCACCTCAGATGTCATGGTTGATACTAGAATAATACTTCCCAATTAAAGTTGTAATATACTAAATGAAATTTATAGCTTTACAGTATAAGTAGTGCGAAAAAAAGTTTATGATAACATTCATTAGTTATTTAATGCTTCATTCCTTTGTCACCAGTCTTCAGCTTAAGTAGAGATATAGCCATTTCTGGAGATGATTTCTGGGGCAGAGCAGCTCTTCTCATAGTATGCAGGGGTGGAGATAGTGCCGTATAGTGAAATTAAGGCTCTACTGTGTAGCATAATCTAACAATATGGTCAGAGGCGGAAGGTGAGAAACTTGGGTACCGTAGCAAGGAGACGGAGCCTGAGTCTGAATGTGTGGGACTAGTTGAAGCCAGGAGGGACTGGGAGCGGAGCTTGGTGGGACCAGCGCCGAGCGCTGTTTTAAGTTTTGGCTTATAGTGCAGAGGTCACAGTGTCCACAGGCCCCTTCTCCACCCCTTGCACCCCCTGTAGTTACTTTCCTATTACATACTAGAGAATGTCAACTAGAATCTGATTGGTTGCTATGGGCAACATCTCCACTTTTCCAAACCCGCAGCTTAGTACATCTGGCCCTTGGTCTGGATCAGACTCTAAGCCATTATTTATAACAGTCCAACAGTATACCATTAATCAACTTAATCTACTGACAACTGTTAATAGAATAAAGTTAGTTTGTTTCTAATCCTCAAATAAATGTGACTTCTAGAAAATTAATTTACTTCATTATTTTTATTTAATAATGACATGTTCCATAATTATTTTCAGAGTTAAAGTAGACAACGCAGTTAAGTAATGCAAGAATACAGAATTAATTTATATAAGCAGCAAATGAATGTGTTTGAAACTAATAACCAGCACATAGTGTAGACAAGGAATCACATTAGTCTTCAATAAGGTGTTACATTATTAATCTCAATTTGTTAAGCATCTACATTATTATTACCCATTATTAACATTTACATTAAATGAGATTCTGCAGAAACACAACATACTTCTGCATGCTGTGATACAGAAATGAAATATTCCCCCGATACTGTGCTTGACTGGATTGTAAGCACAATTACTGATTATCTGTCATTTACATAGGAATTATAACGTACAAACTATTGTCATATTATGGCAGAATAGATCTGAAGGGGGAGGGAATGTTGACACAACTAAATGACTTTCTGTGGTATAATGCTGTCTCCTGATTGGTTGTGAAGGCCATGTGAGTACATCTTTAAACCAGATTTGTCAAGCTATATACCAATAAATGTGTGAAGACCTCTCACCAGCCTGGTGATTGGCCAGTTGAGGAATCTGTTTGGCTTTTTTCACAGTGCGTCTTTTATTCTTTCAGAGTTTAGGACCAAACCACATTTTGGCAAAACCCTCAATGGTGCTGCCATATTTCACCAAGGTCTTTCTATACTGGGATAGCCAGCAGATGACCTTCATCTGAATCTCTAACAGCTAAACCCCAATTGTTCCCGTGCAAAAATGTGCTTTGTCCCTGTTACATCCTGGACTGCTGTTTTGTTTTGCCTCTAGAGGCAGACCTGGTCCAGTTATTCCTATCGTGGACATTTCTACTACCAGCCACTAGGGCCTACTGTTGTACACTCTCTCTGAGACTAATCTTGTTATGTGCTTGTTATCCTACACCTGTGCTCTGGATTTATTTATCCCATCATTCCATAGCTAGGTGTGGGTCATTGTTTCCTATTTCCTGTTGGAAGCTTCCTATGCTGCATGATTGTTTGCTGTTCTCAACCGTCCTGTTATCTGGTTCTCTCTGTCTCCGTTTCTCTTGGATCCCTGAATTATTCCAGCTAAGCTACTCACTCTTTGGACCTTATTTGGACATTCTTGATTACTCCCTGTGGATTACCTACACCTGACTCATTTGGACTCCCTGTAATCTGTGCTTATTTCTGAATTTATCTGCATTCTCCTGTGTTTATCCTTTGTCCTCTATCTTCCTGCAATAAACCTCACCGGTTCCTGAGCTACCGAGTTGTGTTGTCCTACCAATCGTAACAGTCCCCTGACCTCAACAGGACTCAGAACCTTGGCAAGACTTCACTCCAGCAGATTCTCCACTAAGTTTTCAAAGTTTTCCTCTGAATGATTTAAGAGTCAGCTCACATACACAGCAGGGGCAGAGCTGTCATCTCCTTTCTGCAATTTAATATTATTGTTTAAATATGTAAGGATGTTTGTACTTACCCAGAGAACGCCTCTGTCATCAGGGACGCTTTCTGTTTCCAGGTAATCAAGCAAATGTTGTATTCAGGAGAGAAAAATGATTTACATAAACAAAAAAAAAGTAATAACAAGAAGAATATAATTGATTGAAAGTGTGCTCTTGTGAAAATGTTGAATCGCTCATGAAGGTAATTAGCTGAGGTGTCTTCTTCACCTCAGCAATGACTTCACGATGATCGGAGGTGTCATAAAACGAGGTTTGAGTTTATATACACAATTAAAAATAAAATTTCAACTGTTAACAAAATGGATCAGGTTGAGTTGGTTTTGCCTGCTCTATGGTTTATATGAAAGTCAAAATAATTTTTGCTGTGACCTTGGACAATTTTTGGGGAGCTTGAAACGCGCCACTCACATTTTAGTGCATGCATACATCAGTACATTATAGGAATGCAATCTATACTATCCAGTGGGAGAGCTGACAAGTAAACATTTCCTCTTAGACAGGTTACAGTATGTGCATGCCCACTTAGGTTACAGTGTGGGTGTTTCCTCTTAGTCAGGTTACAGTATGGACGTTTCCTCTTAGTCAGGTTACAGTATGGGTGTTTCCTCCTAGTCAGGTTACAGTATGGACGTTTCCTCTTAGTCTGGTTACAGTATGGATGTTTCCTCTTAGTCAGGTTACAGTATGGGTGTTTCCTCATTGTCAGGTTACAGTATGGACGTTTCCTCTTAGTCAGGTTACAGTATGGACGTTTCCTCTTAGTCTGGTTACAGTATGGACGTTTCCTCCTAGTCAGGTTACAATATGGGTGTTTCCTCCTAGTCAGGTTACAGTATGGGTGTTTCCTCCTAATCAGATTACAGTATGGGTGTTTGCTATTCTTCTTAGTCAGATTACTGTGTGGGCATTCCCACTTAAGTTACAGTATGGGTGTTTCCTTCTAGTCAGGTTACAGTATGGGCATTCCTTCTTAATTTGGTTACATTATAGATGTTTCCTCCTAGTCGGGTTACAGTATGGGTGTTTCTTTCTAGTCATGTACCAGTATGCGCATTTGCTATTAGTCAGGTTACAGTATGGGCGTTTCCTCTTAGATTACAATATAGAAGTTTCTTCTTAGTCAGGTTACAGTATGGGTGTTTCCTCTTAGTGTGGTTACAGTATGTGTGTTTCCTCTTAGTTAGGTTACAGTATTGGTGTTTCCTCTTAGTGTGGTTACAGTATGGGCGTTTCCTCTTAGTCTGGTTACAGTATGGGTGTTTCCTCTTAGTCAGGTTACAGTATAGGTGTTTCCTCCTAGTCAGGTTGCAGTATGGGCGTTTCCTCTTAGTGTGGTTACAGTATGGGCGTTTCCTCTTAATGTGGTTACAGTATGGGCGTTTCCTCTTAGTCTGGTTACAGTATGGGTGTTTCCTCTTAGTCAGGTTACAGTATGGGCGTTTCCTCTTAGTGTGGTTACAGTATGGGCATTTCCTCTTAGTGTGGTTACAGTATGGCCGTTTCCTCTTAGTGTGGTTACAGTATAGGTGTTTCCTCTTAGTGTGGTTACAGTATAGGTGTTTCCTCTTAGTGTGGTTACAGTATGGGCGTTTCCTCTTAGTCAGGTTATAGGTTATGTTACGCTATGAAGGTCTGAGCGTATGGGCCTTGAGCATGCCAGCTTCGTTACTACGCTTGAGGGGCGTGTCTGCCATACGAAAGCCATAAATACGCACCGAGGGTGGGGTGAGCCATTTAAATTTTACAGTATGGGCGTGCTAAGCGTTATAACTATGAAAGGAGCTTCACGATGGCCGCGGCTACACATGGAAAAGTTAGGGTAGGGTTTGCTCTGTGTAATATGGCAAAAGTAAGTACGAAGAGGGGGAGTGCCTAGGGGAGTGCATCGGAAGTTCGCTGGCGTAAATATGCTACGCACACGAGCGTTTCATGATCGTAGGTCTGGATCAGACCCAAAACTGTAAATAGTAGCTCTTAAATACAAACGAAAACCTGAAAATATTTATTTATTTCCCATTAAAGGACCATGAAGCTATATTGTGCTCAGAAGGATTCTTATCAGCAAGTACGAAGCAATCATTGTAAAACAATTTGTTTTTCTTGTAGAATTTTCCTTTACAGAAGAACACGGCTTTTAAGGTACACTTCGGAGCTTTATCTACTGGCTTTAGGACAACACTCGCACTTGTAGAGGCTGCTGTAAAGCTCAGTAATTAAAATTTGTGTTACTTGCTTTGCTTAAGGCAAGTAAAAAAAAAAATCATCAAAGCACAAGAGCAAGGAAAGGGAAAACAATAGATGTTGTATCCTATGAGCTGGTTTTAATAAAGCAAAAACATGAAACGCGTCAGTCAACTTTCTGCGGATGAAATGCGCTTGTATAGGTAGCAGTAGTATTGTTAATACTATGTAAAAAATTATAGAGCTATTGTCATATTAATTCACTCCAGGAGGGGAACAGAGGGGAAAACCTGGAATCTAAGGATGAAGAGCAAGAAGAGGAAGAAGTGCTAAGGGAAGTGGAAATGGCTTTGGGCCCTGGGGGCATTAATGTGGGACATTTTAAGAACTAGAACCACAGACTCTAAACTGTACAATCACACACAATATGGGGGTTCAGAGTATCAGGGCCCGAGACTTCATGGGAGCCCTGAGTTGTTTTAATTTGTCTATCTATCTATCTAATATCTATCTATCTATCTATCTATCTATCTATCTATCTATCTATCTATCTATCTATCTATCTCACGGTTTGGTACATATCTCTTTAAGTTAATCTCTTGTGTTGCTCCATTGTTGAGATTTTGCAATGTGTTATGAAGTAAATGTAATTTTAAGGAGGGTAATAGCCACATTAGATAATTCAGTAACTCGATTACTTTTTTTCATTTGCAGATAGAAGTGTCAGGGTGGATACATTTTCTTGCCGTGCTATAATTAACTGCTTGATGAAATGTCTCATTATAGCATATGAGCTCCAGGTTGGAGATGGAGGGGTATAACTGATATGCAATTAGCTTTGTTTTAATTATTTCACTTTTCCCAGAACTCACCTCATCTTCTCCTGCACTAAATTATTTCATTCTAATGAATAATTATATGTAATGCTCCGAATGTGATGATGGATGTCACGAACATTATACTTTACACATACGCACACATATACACTGAATAACCAGGTGCATTGTGGGAGGAAGGCGATGGCCATCTTGTGATGGTCTGGGCAATGTTCAGCTGGGAAACATTGAGCCCTGGCATTCATGCGGCTATTACTTTGACAGGTGCCTAAATATTGTTGCAGACCATGTGGACCTCTTCATGGCCCGTATTCAGAGTACAGGACGTATAACATATACTTCCGGTGTTTAGCGATTTTTACTACTGCGCATGCGGAGTCTACGTAATCTACGTATCTTTTTCTTAAGTAGATTGCGTAAATGCGGTCTTTCAGAGACCTGACATGAGAGTGCTTGAATGGGAGAAGTGTGCATCAAAAGGGAATCTTGAACTACCGAGCAAAGGTGTAACTATCACTGGAGCAGGGGGTTGCGGCTGCTTTGGGGCCCAGTTGCACTTATGGCAATGTATAGGACTTATAAACAGTGCTCAGCTCTCGTACATGAAGAATCCAGCCTCACACACACCAGGTGGGGCCTCATTGCAACCTGAAGTCTATAAGTACACTGAACGCATGGTGGGTGGTTCCGTCCCGCCGCTTCTGGTATGGAAGCCTGAATCATGAGGATCCAGATTCGTGCCTGAACCCTTTACCTCGCGCCTGCGCACATTTTCCTCAGGCAGAGTGCGAGAAACGCCCACATTCCGTTATTCTGGATCCGAGCCATCGGGCCTGATCCAGACCTACGCCGATGCGCACTAAAGCACAGTGTACTTACTAAAAGCGTAACGTGCTTACTAAAGCACAGCGTATCGGCGTCCACTCTCCCCGACACTCCCCCTGTGCGGGCGTATTTCCCATTGCTTACGCTGGCTGAAGGCTACCCTAACTTCAGCCGGCATAAGCAATGGGTAATACGCTCGCACAGGAGCGTACTGCCGGAAGCCCTCCCTCCCTCATTATAATACCTCCCCCCGCCCACCTTCACTAACCTAAACGTAGGGACGCTAGGGGGATGCCCCCTCCAGCGTCCATACGCTGTTCCTACGGACGTCCGATCGTTGATCGGCGTTGCCGTAGCTACGCCAGGCTATATCTTGCCGGCGCATGTGTAGATGGGCTTTTTAGCCCATCCTTTCTGTCACCTTCTTATTATGACACATTGGGGCAGATCCAGACCTACGCACATGATACGCCCTTGTGTGTAGCAGCGTATCTACGATGCACGGCCCTACGCACTCCCCTTGCTCGTACTTACTTTTGCCCTTTTACGCCGATCAAACCCTGCCCTAACTTATCAGAGCGTAACAGATTGCGTTCGTAGTCGCCATGCGCAGTTACGGCGCTTAGCGCGCCCATACTGTACGATTTAAATGCCACACCCCGCCCACAAACAAAAGTACAGATATCGTATTGCTGCCACAGCCCTTCGTGCGTTGTGATGAAGCTGTGATGCTCAAGACCCTTACGCTCTGTGTTACGTTGCGTGACATCTGTCGCACGTATGCGCAGTAAGTACTAATGGGCGCTTTTACGCTCACGGCTAGCGTAAAATCATGGGCGGCCGTAGCTCTAGATCTGGCCCATTGTTCCAGTTTCTTCACAACACCGCGCCCTTTCTCGTAACATTGAATTTCTATAGATATCCATCTTGTAGAGTGACAGATTAATTGAATGTTAAGTATAATTAATTAAAAGCGTTGCTTGAATTGCTGCTCAGTTGCATGTAGACAAGGAATCTACTTATCTTACTTTCATTTTGACATTCTAATATCCTGATCAAAATATTGTCTAAAACCGCTGTTATTTCATTTTCCGGAGGTTTCTATGTGTAGTAATGAATATTATAATTCACGGGTGCCCTATGGTTAAAATAAGCTGTCATTTCACACAAGGAGCTCTTTATGATGAGCAACACAAAGAAACATCTTTACATGGTTGCAAGATCTAATTAAGATGCTATTTGCATAACTTCGTCAACAAGACTTTTTCCAAAGTCGTCAATATATTTGGCAGCTCAGAGAGACCACGACAAGGAGTTTATGGAAAAAGGAAGTCACCAAAGACTGGCAAAAGCAACCAAAGAGAACGACACCAATCAAGAACACACAGAAGACCTGGTGGCAGTTAGAGGCAGTTTGCTGGATGTAGTTCGTAGCTGCGATGATTAGTATTGCGACAGATTGATTTCCGGAAATGACGATCGCTGGCATTGTACTGCAGATCCTCATGACAGTGATGTTCCCAGGATTGGTGCATCTTCCAAGATTCCAATGGCGACAGGTACAGTTTTGCCCAGTTAAACCTTTCACGAAAATAGGAAATAGTCTGCCATACATGTCAGGCCCACCTGCTGGGGAAAGTTGTATGGGGCTTTAGAAATCATTAAAACTTTGTTTGCTTACCTATTAGCAGCTACTGACTTCCTGCAGAGATCATACAATGGAGCTGATGTCACCCATTTAATGTCCCACAGAAGGAGTGTATGCCTCACCCTGTGAATTGATTGAATGATGTCAGCTTTATTTTTTGATCTCTGCAGGAAGCCTGCAGCAGATAAATGATAAGTAAACCAAGTTTTAATAAATGGACTACAATCTAACTTCCCCATCATGTCGCAAAAGAAATATCTTAGGTGAAAAAGCTGTATCTGAATCCCACTGTAACTTTTCTCCTCACCCTAATCTTAACCATTCGCTAACCCTGACCATTCCCGTCCCACAGCCTAACTGTAACCGTCTCCACTCCACAGTTTAACCCTTACCATCCCCCTCTCTGCCCCCTAACCCCCCCCCCC